>CAAKHD010023433.1:39308-54811 GCA_901007705.1 Fistularia tabacaria
TCTTTGAGTGTGTGTTCTCACCCCACAGGCACAACGAACATATAGTATCCCTTGTGTGTGTGTGTGTGTGTGTGTGTGTGTGTGTGTGTGTGTGTGTATGTGTGTGTGTGTGTGTTTGTGTAAGACAGAGCATGTGCACAATAGATAAAGGGAGTAGGTATTGAACTCCTGACTGAATTCAGCAGTCCTGACTGAATTTGTAAATCTATCCATTGTTTCTTTTTGTAATTTCTCAAGCAATTAATGGTTAAGCTTAATGTATTTTTTTATGACATCAGATCGCCCTGCAGCATACATCTCTCATATTTTTTTTACTTTTTGCAATTTATTTTAAAAAATTTCCTCCCCATATACCTGGAAATTTAAATTGTAGACTTATAGTTATTCAGAATGCACCGTCTGCATCTGCACTCATCCACACTTCTAATGTAGGGGTATTATAAATATTCCAGGCCATCTTTCATTGTGGCAGTGTATTATTGTCACAACTGTGATAAAATGACCTTACTTTCATAGCTCTCGGTTCATCCTCTTCTGCACTCTGCTCACTACTTTATCCGTCACTCATTCCGCACTGTTATTCTCCTATTCAATACACCACTCTCTGGAGGTAATAGTTTCGTGTCACATGATTAAATAAAAGGGAACGTTGAGGACTCACATTCTGCAGTCAAGTGTGAAGGAACATGACAAGTTTGAGTTCTTCCAAAAAACTGTGTCTGCTCCACATGTGAAGTGATGGAACAGGCTTACCCAAAGCTTTCAGCTGTTCCTTTGATGCGACACCATGTATTGTAAGACATAAAGTCTACTTTTCCCTCTGTCATCATGCTGTTGTGAGAGTAAGTTTTAAACAGAACCTAAATCAACTGTATTGCTTGTTACAAAAAAGTGTCATTCAAGACATTCTCGTGCTGTGAAGTTTATCACTTTTCTTCAGTTGTCAGCAGGAAAGTTCTTCCTCAGTAAACTCTGCTCAGTGGCCCCTATCAAATCCTGATTAGTTTTGTTAATGGAACAAAATACATGAATAATTATGATCATAAATAACAAACCTAACTTTAGTTTTCAAATGCTTTTTATTAAAATCAATATTATTCAGATTTAAATGCAAGTATTTTTGTAACAAGCTACAAGCTTGTGTGGTCAGATAAAGACAACACATATATCTTATAGTGATTGTCGAGTAATCAAAATATCTACAGTTAGTAAAGATACAGTCAATCCTAACAGTAAATAATAACAGTCACTGTCATACCTGAAGAGTTCAGGTATTTTTCAGGGATTAGTTAGCAGTTTTATGTGCTTGTACATTTTAACAAATGAGATTGAGACATTTTGCTAGACCTCTTGCAGTCCTTGTTAGAGTTAAGAATATGAAATTGTATAAGGACAAGTTAAGGTTAAGGTTATATAATAACTGATTTGAGGGGTTTGCCAAGTACGTTACTCAATCGATTCAAATGATTTCAATTGCTATATGATGTTTTGAGCAAAAGCATATTCTTAAGGCTTCTTGTGATACATAGGGAATATTGTTTTAAAAACTAAGGCATGAGATGTCTGGAATTATTATTAGAATAGACACGCAGTGTTTTTTTCCAAATATACGTAGTCTACAGCAAATCACATTTCATATTATCCCAGTGGGTCCCTTTATGTTGGCCAGCATTAGTATAAGATGTGCTCTATGTGTTTAAAGTAAATCATTGAAAGGGAAATAAGGGAATAGGGAATTACATCACCATCATCCCAGTAGATTTAATTTGTTTTGGTTGATTTCCCCACAAGATGTTGGATACTCTCAGCACAGTGTCCATATGTTAGTCAGCGGTTCTCTAATATCCAGGTTTGTGGCATGACATCCCGTAATTCCATTTTTCTTTAAGCTTATCAAACAATCCATAATTTCTTTGAGTAACTTCCGACCTGTTGAGTTTTTTATAGTTACCAACGAGGTTCCTACGTGTGACCAATGTGTTACCACATTCAGATTTATATGTATATTTATGACATTTTGAGCATGAAGCCATTATTATGGGATTATTTGCATAATTTGTCTACAGATGACATAGCGCGTTAGACTCTCATCACACATCTCTTGTCTATGTCCCTTCAAAATATGTTTCCCTCTCATTTTAAAATGTAGAGGAGATTTTGGATTTGTTTCCTGCGTCATCATGATCATAAGGCCTGTTGGTCTCCCTCAGCAGACTGACAGGTTAGTGCTGAGCCATAATGTGGGCCTGCCAGCCTAGTCTATGTACTCTGGGGATCTATGTCACTCCTCTAGCTGGCATTAACAATGAGTGTAGAATGCAACCTATTCAGGAGACGGCGTGAAAATGTGTCAGATGGACATCCTCATTGAAGTCTGCTGAAGCATTTTAGAGACTTTTGGCTGTTTTTCTGCTCAAAACACAACTGTGCCTGTGAAAGTAAAGAGGGACGATTTACTGGAAGGTGCTCATGACATCTGATGTCTCGTCCTTAACAAAAGGTTGTTCTGGTTAGTATTCAGCGAGTGTTGTTGCATGGTCACTGCACTGTATGTCGTAAATCCCCTCTGGTAAACCTTTGAATGGCTTCTGTCTATAGGCACATAGTGTTATACATTGTGTAGCACCCATTGAGATGTCCACAGGCTGAACTCTGTATTCTGTTGGTGTGGATAGTGGTTGCTGGGCTCCTGCCAGTCCCAGAATGGTCTCTATGCTTACAGGACTGGGCAAACCTCTCTGTGTCGTGATCCTCTCCAAGCCTTTAGAAATCACCCACCCAGCTAGTTCAACCAATGCTTGAGGTCTCCTACATGCGAAGCATCCAGTAGCTCGACCCCAATCTGTCGCAGCCCATCACAAGGTCCTAACCCACTATCAGGGACAGGGCGCTTAAAAATGTGTAGCACAGTAGGGTCTCACCCCCACAGAAATCCTTTTTTTAATAGTCCTGGGGCCAACTTAGTTGTCATTGAAGCATGCTCAAGCAATTGTCGTTTAATGACAGCTTGGTTTTTCAGGTGTCACAGAGTGATGTACAATCAATGAGGAATATTTTCTCTTTTACTCCAGTTTTATATGCTTAAAAGTTTTAATGAGACTTCCTATGGTCAAAGAGAGTGACTATTATGCCTTTCATTTAGAAATGGTTCAACTAGTATTGCATAATCTTCTTTCAGAGTGTCAGAGATGCTGTTGGCATAAGCTACTGTTACCTTGGTGAATGTGAAGAGGCCGCTTGCCTCGCTGGATTGATTCAATCGAGCCAATAATCATGTCGAACAAATTTCCGTTTTAACTATTTTGAGTCTTTCAAATTATGCTCCTTACAGTATTTTGGGTGGAAAACCTCAGCTGGCAAACGTGTGGAGGAGGAAGCCGCACAAGCCTCGGAGTGGACGAGTAAAAGATATTTGTTTTTTTCGGCTCTGTAATTTATGCGTTTATAAACAAAAGCTGAGTTTCCCCTGAAACAAACTCCTCTTCATCTCCATTTCATACCAGGACAGGACAATCTGCCTCCCCATTGAGCTGAGAAGTTTCAGGCACAAAGCCAAATCCTCTGGCAGTGTCAGCAGCTCAGTTCTGGAGTGTGGTAGGATTTCCTCTGTATTGTGCGTTAGGAATGCACCAGTATCATGTTTTCACCGCAGTGCACTCAAAATTAATAGCATGCTTAATGTGTAAGAACATCTGTTTATGGGTTTTAAAGATTCTATCACTTTTTTGTTGTCTGGATTTTGGTGGTGGGTGCTGCCTGGTAGGAAAGAACTGGATATCATTATTAACAGTTGTGATTCATTCAGTTGTTGCTCCGGAAATCAGTGGTTTGTCAGATAATCCCTCTGTAGTTTTTTGGATCAAGGTGCCTTTTCTCAAATATGTCTGTGGAGGTTTTCAGTCATCCAGGTCGTGGTGAATTATCGCCGTCATCTTCTTGCTGTGGCCACTGGAGGAAGTAATTCAAGTCCAGTTGCCACGAAGGGAAGATTGTGACAAGAATTTTTCTCAAATATTTTATCGCATCTCACAGTTGGAGAATTTGAGTCTCTGTGGACCCAAAACATGCCCCATATGTATTCAATAAATACCGTTCTGTAGTGTATCCTCCAATCTAAACATTTGAAGGCCACCTGTCCTCATTACAGTGCCAATAGATTAATAGATTACACATTCTCAATCGCTCACCGGAGGTCTCTCAGAGCTCATTGGAAAGCAGTAGATACCAGCGTCAGTGAACTGTGTCTGAGTCCTTAAAGTGGGAGTACTGCAGTATTCATCATTGTATTATCTCATGTATTCTGTAAAGCTGTTACAAATAAATCCCCCAATTTGCCTGATTTAACTTCTTAATGATCTTGTTCAAGGTCATTACTCTTGTATCTAAGGCAGCTGCAGCACGAGAGATGGAGCAAAGTTAGTCTCCAGCCCTTGAATGGACCTTTGGTACGAAGCACCACAAGAAAGTTCAACTGCTTTTTCAACAATGCAAAAATCACCCATAAAAAAAGGGGTGAAATCTTGTAACTGTGTACAATGGTGGTGTCTTAAGGCACAGCAATTGTTCTGTTTGATTTTTCTTGGGCCCCCACACTGTAGAAAAAAGTTAGCTCATGGCTAATATGAGTATAGCTCAGAATGTGTTCGAACTAATTCATACCTAAAATGCCTGGTTGTGATTAGTTGAGTTACCCCTCACACCTCTGTCGTATTTATATCAGTGAAAAAAAACTAGATTGCCAACTGATAAATAATAATGAATAAAAAGTGTCATAAAGGAGCAAATGTTAAAATACCTTCAGCTTTCAGAACAAAAATGACAGTTGAAAAAATGATGATTCTCTCTTGACACCATTATTGCGTTCTGTTTCTTGCGTTTCCCTTTTTATCATCCATTTTGTAAAAGCAGAGGCAAAGAATCTCTTAAAAATGACAGTCTTATGTACACTTCATTTATATTAATAGTGCTGTATGATGATATGTACTTTGCCTTTGAAATTACTGGGATTGCTGAGGGCAAGGCAGAGGCATGTTTGCACTTTAATCACAAAGATGAATCATAAAATAATGATATATCAGATTCTAAGACGATGGAGAAATGAATAAAATCAACAGTAAGCTGCAAGTTAGAGATGTACATGTTGTTATGGGAGTAAACAATTTAATTTGATCTTTGAAATAGGTAGTAATTGCATTTTTTTTCAGTCCTTTCTTCCTGTCCATTTTGTTTCTCCCTCCAGCACCACGATGGAGCGCCCTGTATATGCAGAGAGGCGACAGACTCTTCTGGCCCTCTTGTCGCTCCTCTGTTTCGGCTTGGGTGAGTGGTCTCTTTTTTCTTTGTCTAGATATTCGAGAGGACCTAGTGTTATTTTGCAGGATGACCTATTCCAATAAGTATCATCACTCCTCTGTGAGCTGTAAAAAAGATGGTGGAAGCCACTGTGTGACCCAGTGTTTGCAATAAATAAAGAATTATTGATTTTATCCTATGTAAAAGAAGGGAATGTATTGATTTATGCATTCAAATTAGAGCTGGAGATCCAGATCCAAGCAGATATCACCCAATCCTTTTAATTTGGGACTGATCCCACCCAACTAGTTCCATCATCTAAGGGCATAAGCCTTTGTGCCAGACATTTTGACAATGGTATTTTTTTCCCTTTTTTCCAGTTTAACTTTTCAACAGAAGTACTACTAATCAAATAAAAAAAGGAAAAAAAAAATTCTTAATGAATACTGAACCAGCGTTTGACAGTGACAACTGGACCTCCAGAAGGATGAAAAAAAGTCAAGGAGTTATGAAATTTGAAAATGAAAATAAAATAAAATAGAGCGACCGAGCATGTATGCTGTCAGACTGAAATGTGTAAAAAATGTGACTCGATTGTGTGACTTCTTGTATTCCACTACTAATTACTGGATTTTTTTTTAAACAATTTTTTAAGTGAACCAACTGGCCACTTCGATTCCAAGTAATATTTATGAACGTTTTTGAAGTAAAGAGGAGGACGGGCTTGTTGGCAAAACCCAACTTCCTGTTTTTTTCGGTTCTAGGTAGATATCTGGGCTGATGGGATGACTGGCAGGTCAAAGCATGTCATCCTGGGGACAGCAGCCCCCCTGTGTCCAGCCCCTTGGTCAATTAATTATAGCACTCTTTGTTTCTCTCTGTTCACATTACAAATGAAAAGTTGGTTCTAGAGATTAAATATATCAATTGCTGCCACATTTATCAATCTAAAATAAAAGTCTGTGATCATATTGGTAAATTAATGTCAGAGCTGCCTCAGTTGTGTCATTGTTTAGTTCTCAGACCCAGAACAGCCTGGCCCACTTTACAGCAAGAAAATAAATGGGCTCATACCATTATATATTCTACCATCAAATGCAGTATGGTGTGTGTTTATTTTACTTCCAAAAATAGCTGCTGTCATTAGACAGTTTCGCTGTGACAGGTTACGCGATGAAAAACTGCTGCCCGACTACTGCTGATAAAGAAAGAAAGAGAGAGAAGGAAGGATAGAGTTTAAGATGATAGGAGAGAGGACAGACTCAGGAAGGGAGAGGAATGAAGGGAGGGTTCTGAACCAGGAGACTCACAGTTACAATCGACTGACAGGTGTGCACTAATTTGAGAGTTGTAAGTGAGAGCTGGCATGCAGAGGATGTTTTCAGACAGTCTCAGTGGGACTGAACTGGATCACCTCCAAACCCATGTACGCAAGTTTAGTCCACCATCTGTTCAATTACCGGAACGCATGAAAAGACAAAACATCTTGAAGCTGTAGGTCTCTAGTGGATAGTATCACGGGTCCAAGGTCTCACATGCAGCTTGCTCACTGCCTACAGTGAAGATAAATTCCTTTCTTTAATTACTTTCCTGTAATTGGTATGCATGGTGACCACTGGTCAGCCTCGGGTTTCATCCCAGTAAGCAAATGCATCTCTCATTCAGTAAAAATGAAGACATTACTTCACCAAGATGTTTTTTTCCTTATCCAAATTTGGACAATTTTTTTTTCCTCGATATTATATTATCCTTGTTCACATATGAATTACATGAATTATTGTATGTGTCAGGTTAGTACGAACTGTGACAACTAGCAGCTGACAAATATCTAAATTGCCTTGTGGTAAATCTTGTACTTGATATGAGAATTTGTTTATTAATTCACGACTTGAATGAGACTCAAACAAACACTATATGCTCTGTGTGTGTGTGTGTGTGTGTGTGTGAGTGTGTCTTTTTTTTTTGTGAATTTCTTGAAGTAATGGCTGTGAAAACAATCATTGCCAGATGTGAAATGTTTAGTTAAAGGGGATTATTTAAATTTTGCAAGCTGTTGACGATGATCATCCTATTCACTCCATGAAACCAGTGATGGCTACAAGAACATGCTGCCACAGGAGAAATACTGTTATTGTCTAAGTCATGTAGATAGATAGATAGATAGATAGATAGATAGATAGATAGATAGATAGATAGATAGATAGATAGATAGATAGATAGATAGATAGATAGATAGATAGATAGATATTTCCTTCTTTGATACTCTCAAAATTCTTTTGGCAGCTTTTGGTGTTTACAGTACAATTTTTCAATGCACTGTAATGTGGCATTACATATCGTATCCCTTGTGTGTGTGTGTGTGTGTGTGTGTGCTTGTGTGTGCTTGTGTTTGTGTGTGTGTGTGCTTTAACAAAAGAAAATGACTGTAAGAGTTGAACTCCAGTATTCTATATGTTGAGTTAGAGCCGAGGATAAACATCTTGTTTGATAAGTGCACTCTCTTCTTGTTGTAGTCAGTAAAACAACTGCTTTCCTTCAACATAGTGCAGTTGGAAGTGCTGATCAAGGCAGGGACATTTTCTCGTAGACTTTACTCGAAGAGAGCACAAAATTTAAGGAGGAATAATCATAAAAATGGTACAGAGGGATTGGATAAAGGGGTTTTGTTGATTCAACAAATTATGTATATGTAATATGTCTAGCTTCAGAGCAAAATGTTTAGTTGCTTTGCCAGGTGCAAGATGTTAGAAGGGCAGAGTGTCAGCCGTGTTTTCACACAATGGAGGAAAAAAGGGCTTGTCATTGTGCTACATTTCAGCTGGCCGTCAAATGTTTATGTTACAATTATAATTTAATTTCAGTCTGAAAATTTCCTTGAGTATCCTTCAAGTAGCTGTTAAACATAATTAAATGTGAATATTAGATATTGCTTTGAAACAAAAAAACAACATAAAACATATTTTGATAAGCGTCTGAGGAAGAACATTTTTGTTCAAAATATCATGCGATACAAAAATGTTCTGTTCTCTATGTAAAATAAATTATCTTCATTTTTGAACACTCTTAGTGTGCGGATTTTTTGTTTCAAACCATTTTTCAGTCGACACTTTTGATTCAGCACCCATCCCTAACTGGGCAGTGGATGTTCATGTTTTTTCTTTGTCAAACTCTTTGATTATATAAATATAGGCAATTCCCAAAGAGAACCAGGTGCTGGTAAAATAATATATTGGTCTTGAGATACATTTTGCTGTTAAACTGCAGACCAATTGTCTCAGGCCGAGAAGAAAATGTGGCTGTTAATGACAGTGAGAGTCCTTTCAAGTCAAATCCAGCTCTCTGTTTGTCTTTTCCGACTGTCTTTTTTTTTTTTTTGTCCCATCTGTCACTGCCATGCCTCTGGACGCAGTCGTCAGTCCAAGTCCCACTATTTCCTCCATTCAGTCTCTAAGACTTGCTCCTTTTCTCTGCCTCTCTTTGTCTGGCCAACCAGTAGCCTTGTTCTTGCCCAAGGTCTTGTTCAACCTCATACATTCTCTCCGGTATTTGTGATTGTGTGTGATTACATCTGATTTTAGGGGCAGCAGCGAGAGCGGTTTTAAGCACAGAGAGGTGATCTCTCGGGGTTGAGCTTGTAAAAAGCTGTCCAATCTAAATGCAGATGAAAATATCCTCTGGGGATTCAATTCCACTATTTGTATTAATCCAAATAGTCTGACTTATTTTTTTGTCCCCATTGGTTCTCTGATTTTTTTCATGTTTTTCTACAATTTGATGTATTTGATTAAGGAGTAAAAACTTGAATGAGGCAAACCTGAAGTAGAAGTCTCTGATCTCATTTGATTTAATTTTTCAGGTTTCTAACTGAGTCTTTGTTCATTTATCGTCAGAAAAACAGCCCATTCTCATTAGTTTCTGTAAAAAAAAGCATTTTCAATCTAAATTAGCTGACAGGGTTACTTCAGCTGTCATTGTAAGTTTTTATTTCATATTAAGGTTATTTACATCCATTTTAAAGACCATGTTGTGAAAAAAATGAAAAAAGCTTTAGGTTCCAGCATGGTGGATGCATGAAGCCAGAACACAGTAAGGTGATCCTGTTGTCATGGTTACTTCACACCTGTATTTGTGGAGCATAGAAAGCTGAAGTTGCTGTGTAGAACAATGAAAATGGCTAATCTGTGAAGTGGTATACCTTTACAATGACAGCTCTTGCATGAAAATAGACTTCAAATTAATTGATGAGTCAATTATGGGAAGAGATGAAGAAAATAGAAAGGCAATAAAGTGGGATATATGATATCAGAAATATTTAATATATGTTAATCTGAAGAGCTTTGATAGTCAATAGGGTGTTAATTCTCTCTCATTCTCTCGCTCTCTCTCTTTCTCTCGATCGCTCTTTCTATGTGGGTTTGTTTTACCAGCATTTTCTATAATAGGCAGACATATTGTTCATTTCGCTGGATTGATAAACTAAGTTAATGTGTGTAAATGTGAAATTGCTTATGTATCCCTTAGGTCTTGTTAGCCTACGCTTTCTGTATATTTCCTGTAATTCTGTATATGTTTACTGCTCAATGCAAAATACAACTTTTGGCCAAGTCAGTGTGTTGACTGATTCACGTATTTATTTGCACTACTGATCAGTTGAAACCCTTCTGTTTTCTGAATACATTAGATGATTCTTTTTTGCACTAGGATTTTCATCCCTGTTGTTTGACCCCTTTGTCAGCACAGTTTAGCCCAACATATTAACGTGGATAACCTGGTTATATTTGTCCTCTGGTGACTCTGCAGGTGCAGCCTCCACTATAGTCAACATGCGTAAGATCACTCATCAGACAGTACGCAAAGCCCTGGCAGGTGAAGCTACCCTCCCCTGCATCTTCACCCTTCAGACCGATTCGAGCCAGCCTCCTCACCTCCTGTGGACCCGCAGCAGGATGCTGGCAGACGAGCAGGATGCCGCTCAAGAGCAGATTGTACTTTCTGCTAAAGGTAAAACAAAGAAGCAACAAGGTGGTTTGTTATAGTCTGTCAAAACTAAATCGTCCGATTGGTAATTATTTCGATTATTTCTGCCGTTCTCCTTCTCGGTATCATGTTCACCGGGACTCCGTGAAAGGGAACCGTTATTGAGAATTGTCACTTTCCACTTCTCCTCAGCTCTATGGAACCCTTTCAGCCATTGTTTTTATTTTGCATTTTACTTGGGGGCAGCACGGTGGCGCATGGCACGGTGGCGCAGTGGTTAGTGCTTCAGCTTCACAGCATGAAGGACCCTGGTTAGATTCCAACAAGGGGACCTTTCTGAGTGGAGTTTGCGTGGGATTCCTCTGGGTTCTCTGGTTCCTCCCACAGTCCAAAAACATGCAGCAGGTTAATTGGAAGATATTGGGGAAATTGCCCCGTGAGTGAGTGAATGGTTGTTTGTCTGTATATGTGGCCCAGTGATTGACTCGCTGCCAGTCCAGGGTGTATCCCGCCTCTAGCCCGATGACAGCTGGGATAGGCTCCAGCATCCCCTGTGACCCTGAGTTCAGGATAAGCATCAGACAATGGATGGAAGAGGACAATGGAAGATATCAGCTTTCTCAACCTTACTGTCTGTCTAAAGACCCTTTTAAGTTCATTGTCTATTCCTGAAAATGTACAGGATGTCAGTCGATGTTTGTCATGAAAGACTTCCTCTTTTTTCCAAAGGTGATGTAATCAAGGTGAATAAGGCTTTCAGCGGCCGCATCAGTCTGCCAGGATACACTGCCAATTTCCTGAATGCTACCATGGTGATCTCCAGTCTCAGTACCAACGACTCAGGCACTTACCACTGTCAGGTTGTCATGGGTAACAACTATGAGAGAGACACTGTGCCCCTGGTGGTCTATGGTGAGTGCCGCAGCAACCGATGGAAATTGTCATTGTGAAGAAAGTTTATTGCCTTAACTTCCCTGGGGGGAACATTTAAACTCCAACGGAATGGTGCTCGGAAGCAGAACTGCATCACGAGTGCTAAAAATGTTCCTCTTAATGTAATCAATATGTATTTTATTGTATTCTAAGCTTGTTGCACTAGTGTCAGATAGATAACTGGTGTTTTAAACAGGAGCTCTACCAAGGTCTTTATCCTTCTTTAAAATGTAATTATTTAGGTCATTGATTTGCAGTATCAATAATCCAATGACTTAATTAATGTACTTTAATGCTTACAGCGTTGTTTTTGTTGTCAAGTTTTTCACTTGATTAATTTTTAGATTAATTTTTAATCAAGATGCATGAACTGAAAACCATTGATATTGTCTTGTGTGTTCATCTAGGAAGTTTGAAAACAATCCCATCCAGGATCACGTATATCTACATGTATGTAAATGAATTAAGCATAATGACACATTTCTATTCCTCTCTAGGTGTTGTGTTTCATTACCAAGCTCCCAGCATCCGTTACGCCCTATCATTTGCAGACGCTCGGCAGGCCTGCCAGGATAACTCAGCTCAGATTGCCACCCCAGCCCAGCTGTGGGCAGCATACAATGATGGCTTTGCCAGCTGTGCGGCCGGCTGGTTAGAGGATCAGACTGTCCGGTGAGAGGATGCACAATGACTGCCTTCTGTTTGTCACGCTTTGGTAGTTTTGGTAGTTTTGGTAGTTTTACAGTGAGCCACTGAAATGTTTGCATCAATTGATTCAACGTGCAGATTATTTGTCTAATCATTTTGTCTGGGAAAATAAAATGAAAGGCTAACACAGCGATACTGATGTTTCTGTGAAGTAGTAACATTTGGGCATTTGAAGGCAGAAACAGATAGTTTCATCCTTCCTTTTACATTAATGCAATCTAAAATGTAGACATTGATTTTAACATTGTTTCAACCGTATATAATACCCTGTAATCTTTATCTGTAATTGTGTGTCATTCTATTCAAGTCCTTGGTTCTTTAAAGAATGAAAAACAATGTTCCTGTGAGCTGACATTTAGTGTCTAAATTTTGCAGTTCTAAAAATTCCACTTTAAATCAACATTATGCAACTATTCCTCCTTAAGGCCCTGCCAGGCCTGAATGTTTTTTTTTCTTATCCCACAGCTGAATGTTTTAGCTACCCTGTGAAGTTAGATGGCATTACTAGTGCTTTTAACTCTTGCAGACTGATACGATCAATTCAAATCAGTGGTAATCACCTACCCAGGAGGAATCAAAACCAATTTCTTGTTTTTGCATCTCAATCAGATTTTAATTGTAATTGACTCGTGTAAAAACAGCAGCGGTATATATATTTTCTTATTTGTAATGGCAACAGAGGGGGGTCGTACTTTTGCAAGAAGAATGGTAGTTTGTGTTGTCTAACAAAGCACCCCTGACTCTTCGCCAAGCCAAGAGAATTTGGTAAACTCAGCAGTATTTGCTTGCAGTGATTGTTGTTTCTAATGATGCAAAGCAGTTGTATGGCTGAGATAAATCACTCTTGACAGTCCAAATGAAGCCATTGCAGAAATAGATTCTCTTTAAAAAAAAACATTCAGGGCCAGTGTGCAGCCTTACCTCTGAGGTGCATCTAAATGCACAATGAGCATTTAATTTATTGAAAACATTTTGGTTTGCTTGTTGTTAGTATGGTTGATATGAAGTATCCCGACACAATTCCAATTGATTTTGAGAATCTATACAACTTGTTTGCAATAATGAGGAGGTAAAGAGGTTTATTATGATTTATTTCCACAGCTACTCTGTTCAACTGCCCGAACTCAGCTGCTATGGACACAAGGAGTACTCTGCTGGAGTAAGAAATTATGGAAAGAGGCACCCAAAAGAGCTGTTTGATGTGTATTGTTTTGCAAAAGAACTGGAAGGTATAAACACATATTCACACAAACAAGATTGTGTCAAATCTAACATTTTTTAATAATTTTCAAATTAATTTTTTTAAATAATTTTCAGCTAGCGCCATGCAAATAAATCCAATGTCTTTACTGTTATTGAAAAAATCATTGAGGAACCACATTTCTATGCCGACGACATAGCTAGATATTTTTAGTTGATCAAAGACTTGTTTACTGCTTTAGATACTCGATAGTTCACTGAACTTGTAACTAAAAATATACAACAATAAATGCACTTTTTACTCTCTTTTACATTTAAACAAGGTGCAAGTTTTCTTGAACACAATATCAAACCTTGATTTGCCTGAAAAAGGTATTTGACAAGCTTAATCACTCTCTTGTTTGCTTCATGTCTACTGCCACCAGGTGAGGTGTTTCACTCCTCAGTTCCTGGCAGATTGTCGCTGTCATCAGCTTCAGACCGCTGTGTGTCTCTGGGAGGTCAGCTGGCCACCGTAGGCCATCTGTATCTGGCCTGGACGGCTGGGCTGGACAGCTGTGCCCCGGGGTGGCTTTCTGATGGCAGCATCCGCTACCCGGTCCGCCTGCCTCGTCAGGATTGTGGTGGTAGCCACGCAGGAGTCCACACCGTGGCACCTAACAACACGGCTGACAACAGCACAGTACTCTATGATGCATACTGCTACAGAGGTATTGTAAAAAAAAAAAGAAATGTATATTTTCAAAATACAACACAGAGAGCTAACAGCAAGGGGTTATGTGAAGGTCAGCTGAGTCAAAGGATTGGTGAAATCAGATATTTATCACAATGATGGTTATCACTTACTACAGTCCTTAGTATTTTTGTTTGAATTCAGTGGGGGCACTAAATTGTGCAGTTATTTCAGTGTTTGATAGACAAGAGCAAACAACTTAAATGAAAGTTAATCAGTATCAATATATCATATTATGATACAGAGCAATACATTAATTTGAAGTTTCCTCTTGCTCTAAACTGTAGTGCTGCTACTGCTGTGCAAACCCAGAATTCTATCAGTGGAGTAACAGTGAAAGTACATGCCACTACCACTGTTGTATCTATGGCAACACTGATTTCAGATCCACGTTATCTATTCTGCCGTCACGTGTCTGTGAACCAGCTGGATTGACAGAAGCAGTGGCGGAGACGTGGAAGAGAGAAAGCATTCAGGACAGAATGTGGATGCTCAGTTTTCAGTCATTTTTTCGTTGGCCAGTTATTGTAAAATATGAACGCAGTTAATCTTTTCATCTGTTTCTCTTTTTTTTTTTAAGGTAAAGTTAAGAACACAGGCTCCATCTCACAGATCTACTCTTCCCTGTGGAAGCCCTGGAGCTACCTCACGGGCTCTAGTGATGCAGACTCCACCAGGACAGACAGTACCCACCAGATTACACAACAAACTACCACAACCAAAGGTTTTACATTTGTTTCTCCAGATCTTTGGCGAATGAATTAATAATCCTGTCCTGTTAAAATTATATTTAATTTATATGTATTTGGCATATGTAAATCCACATAGCCTCTTCAGGTAGCGGCCCCGCACCTTCTAACTGGACAGGACTGATTGACCTTGAGGAGGAGCCCTCCCTTTTTGATAATAATACATGTAAGGCTAACACTTGCAATGAATAACTGATGTCCAAGAAAATGAGTAATAACTCTAGACTGTGCTTTTAGCCTCAGACCCCTGGTCTTCGGAGTCCTCAGGGTTATATGTGACCCTTCAAATAATCCCAGGACAAAGTTCCTTGGACTGGGGAGAACCATTAAAGCCTGGTCCTGACTCAGAGGAGTTTCTCCGGCCTCCAGTCACCCCCACTCCCACTGACAAGAAGGTTAGTCTCGTTCATAAGATTTAGAAATGGGGATATTGGATAATATGGCAAGAGCGTTTAGCAAAGACCTGAATCAAATTACTTTTCATTTCAGGTCATCTCAAAAATTGTCAAATCCATTTGGAAGCCTTGGAACTACTTGGTGGGGACTGGAGAGGTGGAGGGGACAGCAGCACCAGACAGCAAGAATGGGGAAGAGGTAATCACAAAAAGGAAAAAAGAAGAGTCAAATACGGCAAGTACAGCATCACCAGGTGGGTGGTTTGACACAGGTTCTAATTTGTAAGCTCATCAGGGGAAACCCCTGAATTATGAATTGTGGTCGCCATCAAGTAATGCCTTTTGAATATATATATAGAAATATATAGAAGAAAATAAATAAATGAATATATATATATATATATGTGTGTGTGTGTGTATGTATATATATGTATGTATGTATGTATATATGTATATATATGTGTGTGTGTGTGTGTGTGTGTGTATATATATATATATATATATATATATATATAT
>CAAKHD010023433.1:54831-133940 GCA_901007705.1 Fistularia tabacaria
ACACACACACACACACACACACACACACAACAAAAGGCGCCACAGATCCTGGAGAGCAATTATGAACTGCACTTTGTTTATTATGTGTTACGAGAGGCGAAATATATATATATATATATATATATATATATATATATATATATATATATAGAGAGAGAGAGAGAGAGAGAGAGAGAGAGAGAGAGAGAGAGGGAGAGAGAGAGAGAGCTCGGGGGAACTTAAAGGCAAAGCGAAGGGGTTGAAAAGGGCAACAGGAGGTTTGTGAGGTTGCTGGCTTGATAACAGTTGGGAAAGAAGTAGTTGAATCTGTCTTAAAGCCATCTCGACATTCTTTGAGAATATATTACCACCTGAAGTTTAAATGGTAATAATGACGAGCTGTAGGGAAAACGTGCCGCATTTCCCTCCTGGGTATATGTTTTTTGAAGATAACATACAGTTACTGTATATCGTTACTGAGCAATGGACGGTCACTTACACTTCAAGTAATTCTTCCAATAGTCTTGGTTGATTTTGGTTGCATTCCGCCTTCAGGCACCAGAAGCAGAGTAAAGACCCAAATTTAGGAGGCAGGGCAAGGCAGGAATCCAAGGATATTGATGATTTATAGAGCACACTAAAATAAAAAAGAAAAAACAAACAAATAGCAAACATTTTAATTAAAATACGGACTTGCAAACAGGATGCCAAATATATAACCTGAAAACAAGAGAAACTAGTGACTGATTGAAACTTGTCTATTTACACAAATACAAGGCAGAGACTACATGGCAAACTGATTGTGACATAAGGGAACTTGTGACAGACAAAGAAACAGGACACTATAATATCATACATAAATTTAATTGCAGGTGAACACCAACAATAGGGAAAACCAAACCAAACAATCTAAAGGCAAGAGAAGAAACATTAAAATGCGCAGTCCAAGCCAGGACATGACATCTGCCTCCTGGGCCACTGAATGAATGGTGGAACACAGTGTCATCCATACAGAGCAATCATGTCTCCAAATGACCCTCTTGAGTTGGCTATTAGCTATGGCTATTAGCTGCTATTTTTAACATCAAGCACAGCTATTGTGGGTGGAGAACATTGAGTTTCCTCTAATCGAGAATGCGAGGATGATAGGAAAAAAAAGAACAAAATCCGACACATCGAACTGTATTCCTCTTAGCCATGTCTCAGAAGACCAGGAGATTTTCTGGACTTTATGTTTTGGTCTTGGCTGAAAGTGGTTTCCAGAATGACATGCACCTCTGTTCACTCTTTTTTTTGAACTACGTTACAGAGTTGTTGTTTTAATATGGAAGCAATTTACGAAGCATTAGTTTTGTTTTTCTTTCACCTCTTTCTTTATGTCCACTTCCTTGTCTTTAAGAATAGATCGCAGCCTGAGACTTCCACAAAATGCATTTGTCTTTGACAACAGTTTATGTCTTATATGTATACATATGTATGTATATATATATATATATATATATATATATTGCTTTTTCTCAATTTTAAATGACAGGATTATCAATTTCCCATTTTCCTGCCATATTTTGGTAAAATGCCTCATATTTTATGACAGTGAAACAAATAATTGTGTGATAATCGCAAGTTATCTTTGGCAAAGTAAAATATCTATAATCAATTATTTGAGCAACAAAATTTCAAGTTGTTTATAACAGATAAAATTGCTGACTGTTTGGGGTGTCTGAGTACTTGTTGTGGTTATTAGTGATATATGCATGCATTTTCCCATGAAGTATCATGAAAATGGGCAAATTTGCTGCGAAAAAAAACCAAATTGTAAATTGATTAAGGATTACAAAAAACTAAAACAGCAAAATCATTAGTATCTTTTATGATAACAGCATTTTTTTTTTCTTTTGTATCATTGATGGTGAATGTGGCTCATGTAAATAATTTTCATTATGTTCATCTGTGTCTCACTGTCCCTTGGGTTATCCTGGTCCCCTCGGTCAAAACCCTATATTTTCTATTCAAACATATTTCTGCTATTTCAGAAAACGTTATCATTCAGCTGCGATTACGAACTTGAAGTTGATTTGAATGCTACTTATAGGTGAGAAAAATAATCAGAATATTTGATGGATGTACTGAATACAAATCAGCCCCGGTCCATCCTGTTCCTAATGTAAATTCAATTTTTTGTAGCGTGGTGCTTTTTTTTGGCTCTCGAGAAAAATACCCGATGGGTTGCCCAGACGAGATATATTTATTTAATCTCCCTTGGCACGGCAAAGAGAGAACATGTGATGCAAGGCAAGACAAATGGATTAATGTAACACCTTTTCCCACACAGGGCAACCCGACATACTTCACAAAAATACCATTAACCATTACAGGTCATTTTGTTAGTCAGTCCCGGCCATATTTTTGTACTCTTATCCGTGGCTGTGATAATTGGACTCCTGACCTTCCCCATTGCCTCGTTCTTTTCTGGTTTGTTTCCTGCCCTCTGTAGGCTTCATTCCTTGGGGAGTTTCCCTGTTCAGTGTTCCATTGTGGGAGAAAGTAAAACCGTCTGGTGAAGAAACGCCCACTCGTTTGGCATCTGCCTCTGCTGCTGTCAATGATTCCGCAACCACAGAAAGAACCAAGGAGAGGGAGACAACAGGGGCACGCACCTCGAACACCTCCAACACCTCCAACACCCCAATAGGAATCACCTCATCCAGCGGGGACACCTGGGTCACTGTTGTGGCAGAGACCACCGCCCAGCCGGGTAACAAGAGGGAGGAGACGGTCACCTCTAGAGTAAGTTCTAGAGGAGGACGAGGAAGGGGGAAGAAAAACAGAGGGGAGGAGAAGGGCCGAGTAGATGACAGGAGCAGAGGAGAGGACAAAGGGAAAGGAGATGAGGACGGGAGTGGAGAGATGACTGGTGCAGAAGCAAAAGGGGAGATACAAGTCTCACGGCGCCTGGTTGGAACCAGTAAACCACGGGAAAGGTCCAGGGAAAGGTCAAGAGAGAAGGGCCATAGAAGAGGACAGTCCACCACCACAGCTACAACTGCAAGTTCTCGTGAGCCAACTGGAAAGTTCACAAGTAGTGCTGAATACCAGTCTACTTCACCGGCTGACGCCCAATACCTCTCTACTCCACCATCCTCAGCCTCACTTACCGTTACAGCCTCTGAAAGCTCCACCTTTTCGCCATCATCTCCAAATACATCCCTGTCTGGCCCGTCCTCCACCGCCACACCTTCACCAGTATCTCCTCTCTCAGACAACCAGGATGGCTCCACTGACCCCCAAACATCGCTTCACTGGGTTCCAGTTGTCCTTAACAGCTCTTTGGATTTTCCTCCATTACTGGTTAGACCCCCAGAAGAGGAAGAGCCTGCTTGGTCTCACACTGTTGGCTCAGGGTCCCTGTTACCTGGCAACATGGAGGATGAGAGCAGCAGGGGAGCGTTCAATGTCAGCACTCTAGTCCCAGCAGGTGAGCATGGTGTGTTGTAATAAGTTGTTTTGTTATTGTGTTCTTAGGCTTATTTTATGTTGTATGGGCGACATCTGGAATTTTTAAGCAGCCTTTTTTTGTTGTTTACTGTGACTATAAGCCTATTTTCCGAAATCTTCTTTTTCTTTTTTACAATGACAATGGTTATTGTCACAGATATTCTTCAAGAACAGCTGGATTTTTTTGACCCATCTTTATTATTTTATTTTTAAAAAGATGTAAAATTCCAAAGAAGGTGATATGTGCAGCATTTATTCATGACTCCATTCGGAAAAGAAATAACATGACGTTGCAGACATTTTATGAGTTCTTGTAAAACTACTAAGGCACTTTGACAGTAGGGCCTTTTCATGATAAGCTGTCATCGATAGAAACCCATTAATACCTGAAAATATCTCTAAAAGTACCAGAATATTCCGGGAGGTTTTTTTTCCCCCCAAAAGTCAGCCTACTGCAAGTATAATAAATGAAGATTATGGAAAACAAAAACAAATTGGGGGCACCTCGTGATCGGGATCTGCACCAAATTTAATTGGTTCTTTTTGTGCCAGGTGACATGTCTAAAATAAATCTGCGATGTAATTACCTTTTCAATGTAAATGTATATAGGAGAGCAATTATTCCTTTTAGATTTTCATGCTGGTTTTTGTGAGAGTCTGACTTGTGTTTAAAAGAAAAAATGGTGATTTGTTTTTCAATGTTTTCTGGTCGGGGCACTGACAAACTGCTTTGTAAAGGGCGCTGCTATCACATACAACGGAGATTATGTCTATAACTACAGATACGAGACCTGGGTTATAGAAAAATGAATCACGCTTCAGGATTGCCTTTTAATTGCCTTTTTATTTCCTACCCTGCCATTGCCCGTGGCTTATTAATGAAAAAAAAACAAAACAAAAAAAACAACAACTCCCAACTACATTCCTGTCTAAAGCAGAGACCACTTCCCTGCTACCGTACACAATCCATTGATTAAGTCTGCAATAAGCTATATATCAGCGCAGCTCCCGGCTGGCCACCTGGTTTACTGCTTATTTTTCGCTTGATAATGAGAGCGCATACAAGAAATATTTTATCACCCTCCCCCCACCTCCTCTCCCCCCCGTTGAAAGCCCCTCGGGCATTTTGCTATCACACATTTCTATGGTGATTTACTTAGCTCCTTTTGAAAGCAGGGATGTTAGAGCTGGGGTGAGAGGAGTCTGTGGATGGAAAACAGCTGTATGCTGTATTGACGAAAAAGCTAGGGGCAAACTACTGAGCTAGTGGTGTAGGGTATGAACGTTGATTGATTGACTGAGAGACTCTGGAGTCATGGAAGCCATAAACACACAAACACACTCTGATATCTTTGCGGGACAAACAAAAGAAGTGGATGGATGAGCTTGCAGGACAGCGGATCAGAATAATGGCTTTCCGCCCTTATATACACACACTCGCAGGCTCAATGTCGTCCCCCATGGCACGGCTTCCTGGTGGTCAGTATTTGCTCTCCTGACTGGATGTTGGACTGGTTCATCAGTCATTTCAATCAATGAGAGAAGAAAGTAAAAAGAGACCTCGGGTTGGATTAAAAGGTCTTGAGCGGCAAGAAAAAAAACTCAATTTTGAACAATAACACAGTCAGAGACAGAGATGCTATTTCAATTGAACAACAGAATACAGTAGAGATAAGATTTCCCAAATCCACTGGTGGCACAGTCCTAGAGGATCACTTAGGCATTAAAAATAACACGCACTACTGTATTGGTACAAAACACAGCAGTGATGTTAATTTTAAACATAATCCCATTTTAATTTGTCATTTATTTCAGTGTAGTTCAAGGGTGGACTGATACCTAAAGTATTTATTTTGCTTGTTTTGGTTCAAGTGACAGACTCCATGTTGCCTGTTGCGAGAACGAGAGTTTGTGTTCCTGGTGTCGGCCACTAATCTCCACACAAACTTGATTATTTACTTTTTCAAAACATTTAATCCGTTAACTTTCACAGTTCGGTAACTCTAACCGTATTATACTTGTAAAATTTCATCTCCTCTCAAGTTACTCCTTTTTCAGCTCTAGCCTTACAACAACATTATTGTGAGGTTGGAACAAACACAATCATATTTCCAGACTATATTGTTTCCATTGTTGCCTCTGGTTATGATTTATTCAACACAAAGGCAAGGCCTGTTATGTGGATTGATACTTTAGTTATCACTGAAACGTATTTTGTTCCCAAACTGCCATGTCTTTGTAACTTATTAGCCGTATTTCGCTGTTGTTGGTGCAGATGTTTTCAGATTCTCTGTAGAACAGGGGACAGACCTCTCTGTCAGCTCCTTCCACAGGCTATTGATTTTTCTGCACTACTCGCTTTATTGAGCAGCCAGTCGCATAAGGTTTATCTTCAACACTGGCTCTGCTCACCATAGCAGTTGATATTTGTCAAGGAATTCCACGACCTTGCCTGATGCAAAGGTCAGAAGTACACCCCAGTCCAAACTGACATGTGTTATATAAGATGCATGGCCGTGTTTTATTTTTCCACCTGAATTCAGCAGATTTCACACTACCTACACAGGAGTTCTCGTCACTCGTAACCCATTTTAAATCTATAGTAATGAAGGCAGTGAAAAATCCAGCTTTTTACTGGTTAACAAAAACAGCATCTCTCATCAAGTGAGCTTGAGATGTCTCCTACAGGTGATTGGATGGGATCAGCCTCAAAGCTTATCATTAGCAAGGTATTGATTTTTGCTCATTATACCGTGTAAACACAAACACAAACGTACGCGTGCATACACACTCGCTTGCTGTCAGACACACACAGCAGCCCCCCTACCAACCAAGTAGTCCTCAGTGTCAGAGAGAGCTGGCAGAACAAAGACTCCCACAGGCAGGCTTTGTGACCAGAATGAACGAGTGGTGGTTTTAAAAGACCTTATGATGCTATAATGAGTGGCTCAGGGGAGAAACACGTGGTAGTGTGTCAATTGATATGGAAATTTGTAATTGTGGGAGAAGACCACACACACGCACGCATTTAGGGGTGAATAGGGGGACCAAGGCACTCAGCAGGAGGTCCGCTAAATTCTGTTGAGGTTTGCTAATGTCTGGAGTTCTCACGCTGCCCACTACGCTCAACAGAGCGAGACGGGGTCTCGCTTTCCATATCGTAACCATGACAACTGTGGCTGTGAGTGGATGGCCAGGTTGAAGCTCTCTGGCTTCTGATTCCTTTGAAAAGAGACAGAGTGTGAAATAGATATATGGTATTGTTACTGGAAACAGGTTGGAATAAAAATTAGCAAGCTTGTAATGAAGCAAAATTGATATATGTAGATATGCTATATAATCAATGAAGTTAATGAGTGAAATTTTCAAGTGAAATGATGCAAAATAGTACAGTCTATAAATAGTAGAGTAAGTCTCTACAGAAATATTTGTTTTAATTTAGTTTTCTTAGAATTATTCATTTATTGAATTGCTTTGGGCAGTTATGTAAATATATACTTCAAATCAATTAAAACTGTCAGTTGGTTTGAGCTATTCGTACATTATTTACCCACATGGAGTGGTTATGAGGGGTTATGTTTCCTATGTCCATTATAATGATTAGTTTTTATTTTTCTCATTGTTCAAACTTGTAGATATATTTCAATTTCTCAAGTTTATTTATTGAAACTAATCAAATGAAACCACAAACTTACATCCACCCTAACCGTTTGTAGGCAAGCAGACATTTGCAGATTTCAGAAATGTTTTTATCTAGGTGACAAACTTATTGCAAAAAAAGGAGCGAGGAGATTAAAAGTAGACAACAAATGGGACTTCCCACTATGAGCACAGAGAGGGATCTGATGGGAGACCAGAGGAGAAAGGCAAGACTGACAGGATTGACAAAACAGGAGGGATCACATGCAAATAGGGGGAAAACCACACAGTAGGAATTCCTACTGTGCACTTAGTAGTGCTCAGTTGGAAGGAGCTCTTGAGAAACCTCTAGAGGTCAAGTTGACATGTATTAATTGCTATGTCAGGCAAATGCTGATGGATGAGTTAAAATATAGTTTTAACCAATACATTTGAGATGCTGCAGTATCTCCAGTATCTTCGAAAAACAAACAAACAGCGTTATATTTTTCAAGATACTATTAGTGTGTTGGGTTTGTTTTATCCATTCACTTGGCTACAAATATTCTTCTTCCACTCGTGTTTTCCAGAAATGCACTTTTATTTTCTGTGTCATTTAAGGACATTAGTGACTTTTTTTTTACAATATCAACTCCCCTACTTAAAGTTTTAAAAATCTCAGTGTTTATTTTATTTCCAAATAATCCCTCCCCTGTTTGGTCTATCTCCTACAGTGGAAGTGGAGCCCTGCGTGACAAACCCATGTCTGCATGGGGGAAAGTGCCTTCCTCAGGGAACAGGCTACAGCTGCTACTGCTCACAAGGATATACTGGGGAGAACTGTGAGATTGGTGAGTGATGCGCACACATAAGCACATACCTGCACATACTGGCATAACAACGTCTCCCCTCCCTCAGTCTGTACACATTGACAATATTGACACAAGGCCCTCCAATGGCTTATCGCAAGGTCAAAGGTCTGGGTGTCCATGACAGTAAGAAAAGAAGCTGAGCAGACACTGAGGCCAGAGGTTAGGCTCAGAATGCCAAAGCAAGATGATGGTTGTCGTTCCTCAAGGTCAAAATATTTGAGGGTTGCACCGCGGAGAATTCTTCGAAACAAAAGGAAAGTAAAGAAAAGAAAACAGAAGAAAAGTTGCAAATGAAATGATAGGAAAATATAAGTTTGAAGTGACTGGAAAACTATAGAATGAGCTCAACTGTCTAATGATTGGATCAGAGTTTTCTGTAAGTGCAACAAATTTGTAGAAAATAGTTATTAGAAAAATAAAAATCCTAAAAGTAAAGACAAGGACACGGTGGCCTCTGTAGACCCCCTTGATGGCCACAGGAAATACAATATTAACAATTATCACAAAGTTAAAGACCAACATGGATAAAAAACTTTTTACATCGTATTTAACTGTACTTAGACACACTTTATCCCTCAAGCAACTGCCACGCTGTTATGTTGCAACAGCAGAATTACACTGCAAGACAAACAAGATGCGGGCTTGAAATAAACTCTTTATGAAGTGCAGAGGGACCACGAGAGCATTTGTGGTTGTTAGAGACTCAAAGCATGTGAAAATGCAGTGGCCATAAAGAGGGGAGAGATGTGATAATTGCTGGAATGGAAATAACAAGCTTACTGAGACAGTCTCCTTAAACACATAGAACAAACAGGAGCAGATGGAAGCAGCTTTATAAGCAAAAGAGTAGAGACCTGCCCTACTTTGACACGCCAAAAGGCATATTCTCTAGTTAAATCACCAGCCCTGATTTAAAGGCAGCCAGTTTTCATAGTCTCCTCACCCTGCTGTTTCTCCCCCTCTTTGCCTGGTCCGGACTTTCCGAGCCACAACACACTGCAGTTGACTTATTACCTATTTCATTTCGTTCATGTATATGTATGTCCTCCTGTAAACGATGATGCAATTTTTTTCAATCAAAGTTAATGATCAAAAACTCCAACAGGAGTATTTTCAAATATTTATACAGTTACGTTTGCAGCTCTCCCCACACCTTATTAATGTGCCTGTCAACAGTTTGTGGAATGATGTGTCTGACAGAGGACTGTTATCATAGTCACTGATTAACATGGAAATATTCCTTCTTTAATCAAATTTGATGTTTTGGCTTGGACCGACAGCCACCATTTTATAACATCATAAATATTTTGAAGCCAAATAAATCCCAACCCAATTCTCAGCAGAAAGAAATGTAAAGACTCTTTGGCACAGATGAACTTGAAGGCGTAGACATCCTGCACGCAGCAGCTATATTTTGAAAAGAAAAATATTCAGATACATTTTTTAAATGTTCTTTTTTAGATAAAAATCATCCTTGCTATTATATGTTTCTACAACATGCAAAACACTCTGAGCTTTTTTCTTTTTTGTCAGTATGTGTATAGAGAAAATAAAAATAAGTACAAATTTAAATAAACATTACATTTGCATACATTCATGAGTTTACTAGGCATGTTGAGTTGTGTCTTTGGGGTCTTTTGATATGTATCGTTTTGTTGGTCGCTCTGTATCATCACCAACTTTAAACCCAACTCATAATGTCTATAGGTTTGAATAAAGACACATATGGTCAACCGTGCAGGCAGCGTTGTAATAAAACAGGTAATCAGTTGAGTGGATTTTTTTTTCATTCTTTTTAGAAATAAAGTTTAGCAAACTTAGTTTTCGGAAATGCAATTGTGTTACAGTAATCGCCACACCGAGCTGCGCGGACACCTGCATGCAGGTAACGTCCCACTTGAACACATCAGCCATGAATCTGCCTTAGGGGTCCTTATTTTTTCCTTCATACACACTCTACTCATTAAGCAGAAGCAGACTCCTTAAGGAAGGGAACACTATGAATAAATGAACCACATACAGTGACATACTTCTCTGTAGTCACAGTCCCATGCAGCTTTGAACACCTTAATACTCACTGAATGCTAGGGTTTTACTGTGTCACTCAAAGATGGACAGTGGGACCATCAGGCAGTCACGCTGACAGCCAGCAGCTGATGCCTGGGTGAGCTCGAAGGCGCTGTATGGATTCGCAGAATTTGCAGTATTGTCTCTTGGCGGAGCAGCCTCCCCTCTGCATAATGGATGAGACAGAAAGTCATTTTATATGGGACAACAAAGAGCCGCACTGATTTTAATGGGGAGAGAGAAGAAGCGGTGTATGCTTAACTGTGAACTAAAAGATCTTAAGGCTGGCAATGAAGGGTCATTCAAGGACATGGTGAGAATTCTGATCCCTCGGTCAGATCGTTTTTAATCACATGATCATGCAATCTTTCCAATCTCGACTTGGATTTCGACGTTACTTCTGCTAGATGTATTTGAAAGTCATCTCTGACCCCTGAAACTTTACACCCACATTTCCTGTCTCTATTGTAGATGAAATAATTGATAAGAGAAAATCTTTCAATCTACAGATTGTTCTTCTTCTGCAGCGCTGGGCTAATAACACCACTCTGATTTTCCTTTAAACTCTGTCTGACTTCAATTTTGAGATCATCTCCTCGACTGGCATTGTAGGAGCATCAGGTGTCGTCTCATCCACATGGAAAAACACTCATCTGGGTGTCTGAGCTTAGTGCTGCAATGTTTGTCTGACAGATTCACATACAGAAATATGATACCATTTTATCAATTACATTTTTTTTTTTATATTTCATTTAATTCTGCATCATACCTGTTCAAAAAAGGCCAGATTTTACAAAAATGAATTTTGGTATAGAAAAAAAACAACTACGAGAAAAGAGAAAACATTATTCATATTCGTTCTGCAGAAAAAGTTTCCAACTGATGTGTTTTCAGAAAACTGATGACATTTTGAGTTTAGTATACAATATTTCAAATCAATAACAATTTCATATGTAATATAAGTATAGATGATTACAAAGAAATCTACTCCTTAACTGCGCTGTATGCTTTTTTATATCTTGTTTTTCAAATCTAGCACACTGTAGCTTTTATCAGTTTTTTTGGCCACCGAACACAACATCCAAGATGAAGTTTCTATTATTTCATCTTTTGGCAAAACATGAGCTTGACTTATGATACAAGAAGTCTCAAAACTTCAAGTTTCTATTTTTGAATCATTGTCTTAACACTGTGAAGACAAGGTCAAAACAAAGTTAGAATTCTATAGTTCCATAAGCTGACTGAAACCCAGATGTCAGTGAATACTCCAAAACAATCCTCCCTCTTCCCTCTCACAGCTAGCTGTTCAGTGACAGAAGTTAAATATATGAGTGGATAACGCAAGAGTCTTCACACTGACTTTCCACTGCTTAGGAACCGGAAATCATGTAGACGGGAAGAAATAATGTGAAAAGGTGAACTTGGTGATTAGGTCTCTTCTGAACTCTATATAGATTTCTTTTTTTTTCAGTCCCGGGATAAATCTGTTATTCCAGGCCTTAAAGAACCCACAGTTGTGAAAAAAAGATTCTATGCATTCCTTTTATGGTCAAAAAAGGATACTTTATTGATCCTGTTGAGAAACGTTCTCTTTGCCAGTATTATTTCCATAGTGAGGTCTGGCAGCTCAGGCTGATGTGCTGCGCACCCTCCATAGCTAAAAGACTTTGTGTAGTTGGCAAAGACTGCAGGACACGGCCACTAGAATATACATTTATACCCCATTACCAGTTACTCATGGTAATTTCAGTGTAATATTTCTTGTTTGAAGGAGGATGAAAAATATCAGAAATTCATTTCATGACTTTTTTAAAATTGTTTTTGAAATGTCATTGTTGGGTTTTTCGGAGTGCACCCAAATCTATCTATCTATCTATCTATCTATCTATCTATCTATCTATCTATCTATCTATCTATCTATCTATCTATCTATCTATCTATCTATCTATCTATCTATCTATCTATCTATCTATCTATCTATCTATCTATCTATCTATCTATCTGCATGCATACATATATTCACATATATACATATATATGTGTGTGTATACACACACAAACACACACACACACACACACATATATATAAATATACATATATGGAGGGACAGGGGGTTTGGGTTTCTGTGTCTTGCCCGACTGGAAGACTTTTTTACCAGCGTATAGCGCAGCAAAACATGAGAAATCCCCAGAGCACAAGCGTCCATCTGATGTGTTCATTTCAAATTCAACATTTTTCCAATGTTTGCAGCAATGTATTCCTTTTCCAATTGATCTTGTTATATTTCACATTTTGGTTTTTAATGTGGTAAATAGCAATATTTCAAGTACATCAACCATACATTTAATTCATAAATGATCACTTATTGTAATGTGTTCAAAGCAGTTTTTAGGAAAATCTTTTTCACATTTAAATGAGACCAAAAAGAGGATTTTAAGAGGATATTTTATTTCCTCTCATCAGTAGAGCCATAGACACTTTTTAAAATACTTAATAAAAAAAAGCCTTTGGCTGTTGTCTGGCTTGCTGAGTCTTTCCTCTTAATGAGCCACACGTCCATTCGCTGTGATTGGATGCAGAGTTTCTCAGTGTCCTGGGAGAGTCTGCAAAGACTGCAGAAACTGAATGTGGTCAAAATCCAACAAGCGGCCTCCTGGGAAATATGGAGGATATTCGTCAATGTTTTTTTTTTCTCAAACTCTCTTTATTTGAAAACATTCACAAGATCCCCTGCATTCCGAATGCGGATTGCAACAGTGCTTTTCTTGGGGGGAATACAGGCAATAAAACGCTGAAATATTCCACAAGACCAAAAATACAGAATCGATAGAAAAACAAACAACTATCTTAAAGGCAGTTTTGCTTGGATGAGATTCTTAAAATTTAAGCTTATAAAAGCAACCAAAGAACCGGCGGTCCTTTGGCGATGACATTTGCCCACAGCTGGGATTCCTGACGCCGATGCAGCATGTAATTGCAAAATGTGCGCTGCTGGATTACATTGAAAGCATGTTAGCTTCCTTCTATTACAATTTCTTAACTATTTCTACTTCCTCCTTTTTTCTGAATGTCAAATCACATCATTCTCCTTTTCCAAAATCTATTCATACTTGTGCCTCAAATCAACCCTTCAGGTTAAAGCATCAGTAAAAATAGCCGCATATCCTACATCTTATCCTAAGCTGAACATCTTGTTTGCACATAGTTACGCCTAATTGTCCTATTTCCATGGGAACACTCTCGGTCTTCATCGCAGGAGAAATGCAGTTCTTTATAAATAGATCCAAATGCCACCTAAAGCCATGACTCAGAGGCAAATTTGGGAATTCTTTACATTTTTCCTCATCTATTCTGTACAATATGACTGTACAAATAGGTGCCTAATTTGGGTGAAACTGCTTAATTTGTTTCCTGTTACCTTGTTTGTTTCTGTTAGTGCATTCTATTGTTTGCTGCAAAATCAGTCACAAAATTATGATCGTTTTCTATTCATTTGAGACAAACAATGGACCAGAAGAAAAAAGGAAGAAAACCCCTTTTGTAATTGCCAAGACAAATGAATGGATGCCTCTTTGTCTTCTGGTCACTCAGAGGGTGTGATCACAATGACTTCTCGCCATTTCAGTGTCATAGCTCCCTCCATTATGGCAGTGACAACTTAAGTATTAATACCCACACACATTCCCTCTTTTTAAAGCCAAATGCCAAATAAATGATAGGCTCAATTTTCTATCATTGTCTGAATGGCAGCAAATGCCCACACGTCTTTTTTTTCTCTCTCTCTACGAACAAGATCTTACCAGCAGAAAACATCCTCTTGGTTTGAACTCTAATGAGATCCTGTCTCCTCCTCTCCTTGCAGACGTTGATGACTGCCAGTCTGAGCCATGCGAAAATGGAGGCACTTGCATCGACAAGATCGATTCATTCCTCTGCCTCTGTTTACCAAGCTACGGGGGAGATACGTGTGAAAGAGGTGAGGAGAAGACAAAAGAATCCCTGCATCTACTAATGGATAAAGATCCAATCTCTCCAAATGGGTAGTTATATTGCAATCTACTTATAAAATGGAATTGAACATTGCAGGACCAGCAAATGAAGTACAATGTTGCATCTGTAGCTGAAGTGGCGAAAAGCTTTCTAGTAATCCGATGTGCTCTTACTGAGCTGCATTTTGAAAACATATTTTTATCAGTGTTTGACATCTGCTTGTCTCAGTGTCTGAGCCTGATATCACATGGCTGCATCTCTGTGCTGCTATAAAGCACTATATCTTTGTGTGTCACTGTGCTGCAGGGTGACAGGTACTGACTGCGTGTGTGAATAAAAACACAAGGTGATCCATTATTGCAAGGCCACAGTTCACTATAAGCCATCAAAGTATTAAATATTCATTTACGGTACTGGAAGTGTTTGTATTTTCCCAAGAAGCACTAATTTGTGGGTCACTAAGGTGCCAATAATTGGGAGTCTAAGAGAGGAAAATGTTTTATGCAACACTTTTCAAGTCTGAAGTCTGAAGCCCTTCTTAGATATCAGGCTATTTAGAAATCATTTAGGAAATTCCCCAGATGTCATAATGGTGCAGGTCAGTTGTTTTGGATGCTGGAGGAGCCAATTATTGCCATCGACCACGTCCTCATCAACAATAACCCTGCTGTAGAAAAACAGAATGTCACACAAAGTTTGCGAGAAAGAAAGCTGTCGCTGCTTCACATTATTGATATGCAACAAGGTACCAGACTTGCATGATGTGGCTAAATTTAATGTCGGCACTTACACAGAAACCAGCCTCACTGTTCTGTAATAACCAAAGCATGCTTCATCAATCCGTAGGGTCACAAAACTGATTATATATGAACGCAGCTAACAGTGTCAGTCCCTTGTCTGCATGTGCTGTGTGAGCAATAAATGAATAAATTAATCGATACATACATGATTGCAAAAGGGGACAGGAGACTTGGAAAGCAATTTAGAATAGTGGCCAAGCACTGTAACTACAAGTGTAGCATTTACCATGTAATGCTGACTGGCCCTCTGCTTATATAGTAAAATAAGCTACTACAAAACATTGCCCGTTGACTAAAAATGGATAATGTGTGTAGAAGGTGGGCAACTTCATGTATCATTATAGAGATGTCTTTTTTGGGTTTCCGAAGACACTCTTCATTAATTGAATTGTCATCGCTACAGTAAAAACTGTGGCAGCACAGCGGCACAGTGGTGAATGCTTTCAGCACATCCCTGATTTGATTCCAGCTGGAGGCTTTTCTGTGTGGATTTCGCATGTTCTACCCCTGCCTGAGTGGGTTTTTACTGGGTTTTCCGGTTTCTTCCCACAGTCCAAAAACATGAAAACAGGGGACCTTTCTGTGTGGAGTTTGCATGTTCCCCCAGTGTCTGTGTGGGTTTCCTCCAGGTTCTCCAATCTCCTCCCACTGTCCAAAAACATGCAGCAGGTTAATTGGAAAAAATTGGAGAAAAAAATTGGGAAAATTGCCCCGAATGTGTGAGTGAATGTTGTTTTTCTTTTCATGTGGCCTGGCGATTGACTGGCGACCAGTCCAGGGTGTGCCCTGCCTCTCAGCTGGGATAGGCTCCAGCACCCCCCGCAACCCTGACTGCAGGATAAGCGGTAGATGATGGATGGATGGATGGAAATCCTAAATTGCCCAAATGTATGAATGAGAGAGTGAATGGCTGTGTCTGTCCACATGTGACCCTGTGACCGACTGGCAACTGATCCAGGTTGAACCCCACCTCTCTCCCAGTGATAGCTGAGACATTCTCTAGCCCCCCTGGACCCTGACTGCGGGAAATGATGAATGTAATTGTATGAACGAATTGTTTAGCTAAAAGAATACAATTCAGCCATAGTTTCAAGTTTCTCTTCGGTCTGATGTCAGAAATCAGACTTTCATGGCCTCAGGTGCCCCTAAAAGGCTTTTGTCTCCAAATCCATTGTTGGCAGCGACACTGTTGTTTGTTTCGAGGCACAAATAATCCCTCGTTTTGCAGACGGAGAACGCAACTTTATTGCTGTCTCCCAAGATCTGTCCTTCTTCCAACTGTGTGTGTACGTATACTGTGTGATTTGGGTAATGAGGATCAATGTATGTCTAACCTCGCAGTTATAAATGATTCCAGGTGTCTCAGTGTTATTAATGAATACTAATGTGGAGTGGTGAGAAAGGTGTGCTGGGAATGGAAAACAAGCCTGTAGCTTCCATTAAGCACCTCAAGATGCCAGAAGCCATGTGTTTTGTCTTTATTTGCCAAATTTGATCAGCTGTGAAAAGACTATGGATCTTATGCTTCTTATCACCTCTCATATTATACTAACTTCCCTGTCTATATTTGTGCATGGCTGTGCTTTCACACAACATTCTAGGGAAAAAAGGGCCTCACTAGCTATTCAACTCACCCATCCCCTTTTTTCTTCATCTTTACAGATGTTGAGGGTTGCGAGCATGGATGGAGAAAGTTCCATGGACATTGTTACAGGTGGGGGAATTAAAAGAAAAAATACAGCTGCACTGTGGAAATAAATCTTACATTAAACGTACCTGCAGTCACATTAATCCAGATTACTAAACCAGTGACATTTTCACTGTAGTACTTTTTTTATCATTTAGATGTGTCTCTCTGTGTCATATTGGATTTACATATTTACCCATCCACTCCGGCTATGCTTGCCCACAGGTACTTCACCCACAGACACACCTGGGAGGATGCAGAGAAAGACTGCCGAGAGCACAGCGCCCACCTCACCAGCATCATCTCTGTCAACGAGCAAGAGTTTATCAACGGTTAGTGTTTCCAAACGTAGCAGCCAGTTGGTCGGTTATTTTTCCTTTAAAACCGTAACACTGTCTATAGGTTGTTTCTTTTAAATACTGTTTTTGTTTTTTCAACATTTGAAGTCATGAGCCAAAAAACATTCATGTTTAAGAGGAATGTTCAAATTCCACCTCTGATGTCAACTGTCACAGTTGAAAATAAGAAAACGGCAGTAACATTTGAAACAAGAAACAAAGTTCGAATTAGCATATCTTGAATATTAAACAGACAGGACAAGTATCTAAATGTAGCCTAAGAAGAGCCTCAGAAGAGGCTGAAACCATGGGTGTTGTGCTCTATTTTTTGCATATAGGTTTTTTTTGGGTTTATTTGTTTACTTTTGCCAGTTATAGTCCTTTAGTGGTTGGGAAAAAAATATGGAGGGAAAACATCAATTATAAATAAATGTCAGATAAATTGCAAACATGCTTAATTTACAGAAATAGCAATCGGCATAAATTAATTAGAAAAAAATTACACAATACAAAAATGGCTACTGTAATATGTTTGTGTGTGTTTGTGTGTGTGTGTTTTTAGGGCTGGGCCATGACAACGCCTGGATTGGTCTAAATGATCGTACAGTGGAGGAAGACTTTCAATGGACTGACAGCAACGATCTGGTTTGTCACCACTCTTGAATAGAGCAGCCGTGACATTTCAAAGGAAATTACATCTCATTTGTGCGCGCCTTCACACACAAGCAGCAGCCAGTAATTTTAGTGAGACTGTGTCAATCTCCTTCTCTGAAATGTTTGAGGTTATTTTGACAATAGCTCCCTGGCTGATAAAAGTAAGTTTATTCTGTTGGCTGTTCAGGTATATGAAAACTGGAGAGAGAGCCAGCCAGACAACTTCTTTGCGGGCGGTGAAGACTGTGTGGTGACCATCGCCCATGAGGATGGCAAGTGGAATGACGTGCCCTGTAACTACAACCTGCCCTACATCTGCAAGAAAGGCACAGGTACTTTTAAAAATCCCAGAAGGAATATAACTTTATGATCAGGAAGTGTGACTCAAAAAGTCTTTGCTGCTGACAGGCCGTCTTGACAGTCTGGTCCAACTCTTTCACTGCATATCACTGCTCTATCACTACACACCATGCAATCATTTTTTAGTTGTAATAATACTTTTTGCTTTAATTCATTCATTCATCGTCTATACAACTTATCCTGTACATAGCTTCGCAGGGGGCGGGAGGCTCCACCTCCCGCCCCCTGCGAAACCTCCCGGAGCCTCCTGCCCCAGCTGTCAAAGGCCAAAAGGTGAGGTTCACCCTGTACCGGTTGCCAGTCGATCTCACAGTGCCACATATACACACATAAAAGCATTCACTCTCCCATTCACAAGTCATATAGAGATATGAAACCACATAAAACCATTTACTCTCTCATCCACACATCATATAGAGAGAAACGACCATTCACTCTCCTATTCACACATCGAGGCAATTTTAGTTATTGTTTTCCTAGTGCGGGAGAACACATACAAGGAGAACATGCAAATTGCTCACATAAAGGTGCCTTGTCAGAATTGAACAAGTGACCTTTTTGATTTCTTCAAAGAATTCAGTTGTTAATGTTTTATGGCCGATCAGCTGGCTAGCTGTGTTTCACAAGTGCTCATCATAGTTGTCACATGTCCTCCTGAAGATTCTACCGTAGTAGTTGGTCACCATCACAGTTGCTGTTACACATCATCTGAAACGCCTCCGCACAGGAGAACTGGTTGGTTAACAACTGTTTGATATCAGTTCCAGCTTATTCTCCTTTCCAGTCTTACATATTCTGTCCGTGTAAACTCTGTATAATTTAAGGTTTTGCAGAAAAATGCATTTATGATTCTGTGGAAATTTGCTCCATGTATTAACCAATGAATCTCTTGTTGAATTGGATTTGAAAACAGCAATTTCTGGGCCCTTGACACATATTGGTGAACTGAATAAAGTTATATTGCCTCCCAAAGTTTATCCACAAAAAGTGCAGCTCAAATTCAATATTTCTACAAAGCACCTGAAAATTCATGGATGTCCTTTGTTAAAAAAATGTGTCGGATTAATCGTGAAGATCATTCATGATTGTCTGAACTTCTATGAGTGACCCTCCTCGACCCATCTCCCATGAATGTCTTTTGAATGCAAAAAGAAACAAATCAGCAGGCGTAGAAATTCTGAAGGATCTGTATATGTAGAAGAGGAGTGAGAGTGACGGAGATGCTGGAGGAGCAAGGGAGCAAGAACTCAGGGTGTCTTTGTCTGCCTTAATCCTCCATCTGCCGCAGACCCTCGCAGTCTCTGTGGCTCATTAGAAACACCAGCGACACTGCCACCTACAGGAAGCACACACTCAGATGAGTTAATGTGTCCTCTGGCTGACGGGAAATAAATCTGGAATTTAGAGTGTAACTGTCATGTCTTTGTCAACAGTTTTGTGTGGAACGCCGCCTGCTGTGGAAAACGCCCATTTGATTGGTCGACGGAGGTCACACTATGACATCCACGCAGTGGTGCGCTACCAGTGCGCTGACGGCTTCTACCAGCGCCACATCCCCACAGCCCGCTGCAGGGCTGACGGGAGCTGGGAACGGCCCAAGATAATCTGCACGAAGTGTGAGTGTTCGCTGCCCGTCTTTCATTCATCACTTTCTCTATTTTAAGTTTTAAGCGCGATGGACTGACTAAAATATTGTCGAGCTGCGTTTCTATATTAGAATTGTGATTTTTTTTTAATGATATAAAATCTAGCAATCTGCATTCTGTCTTCTGCCATTTAGGTTTGTCATCCTTTTGTGGATTTAAACCTTGCTTTTTCCAGCAAGTTTACTCAATCTTTTATAAATCTTGAAAAACTAGCACAGGTCTAGTTGCATGTATGACCAAAAATACCATTTATAATTAAGTCCTTGTCCATGCCGCATGGATATTTTTCTATATCAAAGCACATATGGTGATATCATGAGGCTTAGAATATTGTGATTTTATTTATAATATGGCCTATTTTTTCTATATTGCCTGGCTCTACTTAATGACACATTAAAATTTTTGGTTCATTGCCGTTTCTCCTTGGACTATTAAATCTGTGCATCAAGAATCGTGTATTTTCATTTCTTCAACAAAAGGGTTTTCATCCCCATCACCTAAAAGCATGGGAGACAAATAAAGTAGGAGACAAAAGAGGGAAAGAGAAAGCAGAGAAGCAACGGAATAAAAATAGGTTGAAACGATCTATTTTCTGATTACAATTAATGAATAGTTTATTTCACAGACGACACAAAGCTGGAACCTGGCACGACAACACCTCATCTCCAGACAGTAAAGGGCCGGTCAAAGTATGATAAAAATATCGAAACAGACCAGGAAAGATTCTTTTTGCAGTTTGAAACCGTCTGAAAACTCTGGTCACTTTTCATGTTGAAAGGTTTTTTATTTGTCGGATGTGACCTCACCAAAGCAACTTCTCAAATATTTAAGACTTTAAGTGCCTGTCAGAGAGGATATTACCATTTAAATATTGAATCGAGTGCACCAAAGCGTCAAATAAATGCATTTGTTTCCCTTTGACATTTAGCCAGGCGATCGCACCGGTACCGTCGCCATCATCACAATCAGCACCGCGAGCGCCGCAGCCACAGGAGGCATGGGGGAGATGGACACAAGGCAAGAGAGGACACACACAGCTACTACTGAACCAAATAATAATAATAACAACAACAACGCCTAGGGGCTCGCCACGTCCAGAAAAAAAAGACAGCAGTCCAACGTGGGAAACACTCCAGTTTTTGTTTTCTGCTTCTAACCGTGTCTATTTAGCTTTACTCCTCCCGATGAATACTGTTTCCCCCCTCTAACATAGGCTTTATCCCCATAACATAAGGATTTCCAGTACTTCGATGCTTTTTCTGTTTGTTGTTTGTTTTCCGACCGTTTCCCTTTAAACAAGGTCCGTGCGAACACTTAACTGCAACACTAACCCCATCAATGTGTCCTTATGGTGACCCCCCCCACCTGTCCCGTGACCTCTAACCCCACCCAAGCGTGTCAGTTCCACGGCAGTGCGTGAGCGTGTGCATGTAAGAGAGAAACTTGTGCTGAGTCACTTTTAAGTAAAGGTTTGCTCGTCTAACATGGAGTTTCATCCAGTAATCTGTTTTAAAAAGCACAGATGCAAAGCTAGCGTCCAGTCCCAGCAACCCATGGCTTTTTGCAAATGTACCGTAGCTGTTACTTTTCCGTAGAGCACCCGTGTAGCTGGTCTGTTTTATTCTACTGACATGCTTTTTCTAATATTTGCAAGGTTTTGTGTAGTATTGCTATTTATTATCATCTCATAATTTAATAGTGAATATGCTTTTTTATTTTCTTTCAAAGAGCCGATGTAACATTTTTTTTTATAGAAGTCTAGGAGTCCAGTCAGTCAGTAACTAAAATAATCATTTGATTGCCTCTAATCTTGTATTGTAAATATTGTGGTGTTTGTTATTGGCAGATTCTTCATCAACAACGGAACTTGATCCGTGAAATAGTTTCCGTCGCCTCTCGGCCAAGGATAAAATTACATTGACGATTGATTGATTGGTTGTGTGGATTGAATTATTTGATTCTTTCTCAAGATAACTTTTTTGATTGTAGCTTAATTGCTAAATGCTCTACTTTGCACGGCTATATTTACATGATGGGTAGAATGTCACAATTTTGTTTTTTTTATGATTAGTCCCTTTGATATTTGATTGATCATCCACTTTTTTGGTGTTCTTCTGAATTTTTGTCCTGCTGTTGTGCTCCATTCTTAATAAAGAGTAAAAATGTATGGTACTTTTGATCAGTGCTTGTCTGTCAATTCAACGGTCCTTGTGTTTCATACCTACAGATTTTCCTGTGCACTTTTAATCACAGGAATATGTGCGATATGCCAATAATGGGGAAAAAGTGAAAGTCAGCATTACTTTTAAGGCTAAAGAAAGTCACCTCCATTACTCGGCTACCTTTATTTCCGAGGTTTTCATGCTTCCCTTCTCCCGCTGACAGAGCTTTCATGCTGTTTTGATCATTTCCACCCCTCAATTGTTACAGTGTGTGATAGATAATGAAAAAGGGGAGTATGTTTAGCACAATAACTAACAAACCAAAAAAGAACACTCAGATGTAAAACACTTGTTTATTTTATTCTGTCACTGAGTATAACTGAAAGGTATCTGCCGCTATGGTTCCTGAAACTCCTGGTAAATGAACACTGTGTGCACCCCTTGAGCACAGCTAGACATTTAAATCTGGAGGTGGACTCAAATAATACCTTGGTGAGATAAATGAGGATTTTCTTATCTGTTATTAAAAAGTGCACAAAAGGCTTTGTTTGCATTGAGGGCAACGTTTGCATTGTTTCGAATGAAAACATCTTCCATTTCAATATTGAGTATAAAAGTCGAAAAATATTTCAGCTTATCGTTCGTGTGCTCTTTTCTTCGTGACTTGAATGTCAGGTAGTTCTTTTCAGTAACTATCTATTTTTTCTTCTTTGTCTTTCTGTTTTCTTTGAGTAATATTTTCTTTTTATTTTCCAGCACCATTTTCAGATTGAAAATTTAGCCTTTATTTGCAAAAAAAAACCCCAACAAAAAAACATTCACTTAACAGATCCCACTCAAACTTAAGATATTGTTTGCTGGTTAGTATTGATCCTGGGCTAATTTGTCCTATTATTTTTACTTAAAGTACTTTTTCTGCATTTTGATCATTTTTAAGATTGATTCAGTGATTTGATTCTATAATTACAGCAATTCTGTTTTCTGCTTCAAAATTTGAATGCTGTGCTCAAGAATTATTTGTTCTGCACAAGCCTAAACTCCATTCTAAGTGCTATGATTTCTGAAAACTCCACACTAACTCTTCTTAACAGCCTCTCTAAGCTCAGCGAGCCTAAATTCAAAATCTTCAAATTCAAGCTGTGCCTGTGTCCTTAAATCCTGAAAGGAGAGCGTGGGAACCAAAAGTTCCTTTAAACTAAATACTTGCTCTATCAAAAAAGGGAAGAACCATACACAGAATATCAGAGGTTGATGCTACCAGGGAAGAAGGCAGGAATTAATTTATGGCCGGGAACTTTCATAAGCTTTGATGTCAAGCGAACGCTTTTTTATCTGTTCATCTGTCAAATCACATAATTGTACCAGCCCTGACCCTTCTGATAACACTTGTACCCGAATCAAAATATTAAATTGCAATAACTCTTGGGCACAGGTGATGCTTTTGTAATTCAGTTCTAACCATTCCCTCAATGCCGTGCGGTTTTCAAAACGAAATATAAAAAAAAAAAAAAAAGTTAAATTTTTTTTTTTATATTACAACTGTTCTGCTGGAGGGATTTCCTTACAACAACATTTAGGTCAGATTTTAAGGTGGCTTGCTGCACCCATGATAAAACGCTGAAAATTGCCAACCAGGTCAACTCTGCTCAAAAAAAGATAAATAGTTCTGTGTGGGGGGGGGGGTAAAAAAAAAGACTTCCTGGTTCAATTTCCTATGTCTGTATCAAAAACCTCATTGACTGCTGGCAGTCCCGTCATTCACCGCAGTGCAGGCCAGCATGACATTGCTGATCTCTTTCTGTTCGGTGACAAACTCACCTAAATCCAGAGTTCACCTCTTATCAGTTTCAAGGCAGCGGCAGAGGTAACAGGGCTGGTCATGTGCTTTGTGTCGGGTGCAGTGACATCAACAGCCACAGTTAATAGAAGTCTCCAGGAAAAAAAAAAAAAAACCAAGCTGAATTGTAATTAAATATAGAAGCACAAAAAGAATTGGTGTACAATTCTATTTATTATTCAAAATAAGTTGCAAACACAACAAAGTTCAGGTTCACATCTATACTCAAAAGTATTTAAATTGGAATTTTTAGGGTCTTAGAAGGCTGTGTGAGGCTTTGCAGGGGCGTGACAGTCTCTAAGATTGTCATTTTATCAACCTAACAGAAACTGTTGTTGACCATGGATGATTATTATAGACATTACAGAAGACACTTTCTGTTGCCAAGGGGACTTCCCAGCGAGCAACATTTCTTACATTAAACATAAACTCTCCAGGTATTTTGAAATTTCAAGCAGTGTCAATCTTGTAAACACTTCTATTCAGGTTTTTACTTTACACTGACCAGTCTAAAACCAGAGGAGGTAGTTGCGATGTTTTTGCTCTTCTTTATTTCTGCTACACTCCAAGGAAATCTTTGTCTTATAATAATGTCTCTCTCACTCGCCCTCCCGCTCTCATGTGAAGAATTGCTGGTTTGTCTCCAAAATAACAGTCTTACTCTGGGAAAAATGTCAAGTTTGAATGAGCCACCTGAAGGCTGCATCAGCTGATTGCAGTCCTCATCCCCACCAACAACCTTCTTATCATGGTCCAATAGTCCATCCAGGGAGTGACTAAGTCCCCCCCAGTTAACACCGAGAGTAACATTTTCAAATTTCCACTGAGTTTGTGTTTGAAGATTGTCTGTGTAATGCAGTTTGTGCACTGAGGAGAGGTCCTTTAACACATTAGCTTTGCCACAGCTTGAGGTGTGCCTCGCCAGTCCAGGGCCACGTGATCTAGTTTTTCTTTTTCTGGTTGTTGGTCTGTCCCTTTGGTACAGATTTCATGAAATAAGCAGGGTTGGTGTGGCAACGCAGTGCCAGCAGAGCCGGCACAGCAGCCAGCAGCACATTGAGGCTGATAAATGGTAACCGCTTGTCTGCTGGGACTCGGTATGTGAAAGGAGTGCGTGAGTGCAGAGATGCTCCGATATGACACCACTGGGTCTGGTGAGAATAGCAGTCAGGTTAGGGAGACGTAAACACTGGGCTGTGTTTTGCTCATGATACAAATGAAAAATACAGGAAGAAAAAAAAACACAAATGAAATAATGTGTCGCTCAGGTTACCTGGGCCATGGCTCCAGCAGCGAAGAGGGTCCAGTCCAGCATCCAGCTGCTGCCAGGTGTGTTCAGACCAACGATGAAAACAGCCAGGAGGGGAAGAGCGTAGAAAAAATACACCAGCATCTGCAAGAATTGCATATAAATGGGATCTGAAATCACAGCAACACTTTGATTTATATTATTTTTTACAAAAACTCAACCTATAACCGCATTTACATTACAAAGGCAATGACCAGCACAAAAATAAAAACCACACTAAAATCCCAGGAAATAAAGGATTTTCATTCAAAGATCAGATGTCATTTACAAAATTCAAACTTGCACGAATCCATTGTTGCGCCGCTCACCATGACTCTGGGGAAGCCGACGGGATCTTTGAGGTAGGGTTCCCACTGGTAGATGTAGGTGAAACAGGCATCCAGAGGACAGTCCAGCACCACCTGAAGCAGAGCGGTAAGGTGTTGATTTGAATTCTTTATTTGTGACGTTCGGTTAAGAGCCATGGCACGGTCCCCATTCGTTTCTACTAACAAAACCTCTGAAGACACAAAAGGCCATTGTTCCCAGCAGCAAGAGTGTCAGGAGGAGGTCAACAGGCCGAAGCAGCAGTCCTTTTTTCTGCTCAGCCGCAATCTAAACATAGAAACATTGTTAGTAGATTAAACTCAGCTCTTGTGTGAAGAGTATTGATCATTACTTTGACTTTAAAATCACAAAACATGACTTGATTAGCTCTTAGAAAAAACAAATGCTGCCAAAATCTCATTCAAACAGGTGGAGCTCGGATATCAGACACATGGGTCACTGACTGTAAACATAAGTCAACACATATGGACAAATTTTACTGGGGTCTCCTAACCTATGGTACACTATTCCATGAATCCATCTTTTGTATTTGCTAGAAAAGGACAAATAATTTAGGATGCTTGTATTTGTGAAAAACTCCTCTGAAACCATATCGATGACAATTTATTGGACCCTTCAGAAGTAGTACAGCTAACAGTTGGCTCAGTAACAAAATGACAGTGCATTGATATTGGAGGAGTGACTGAAATATAGAACAATTTGGATCATCGTTGACTGCTGGGATTAACCTCGTCAGCTGTGATGACGGGCATCGCTCTGGGTCTGTTAAACAGGAGGGACGCAGCCCAGAAAGGCACCAAAAAGAAAGGTGTGTTCCTCCAAAATGCTGGTTTAATGTTAGTGCCATATTTACCTGGAAAAAACAAAACACATGGTAAGTATTAAAATAAAACCCTAGTCACAGTAATTATTTGAAAAACTTGACTGTTCTGACCAATGACCACTCCTGGGATGAGAACAATCTGATGGGCGATTGAGGATCCGGTCCATAGCAGCCCTAGGCTGCGGTAAGTCTTCCTATGTGGAGAGAAGAAAAAGTGATTTTACTCTAAATTATCTGACTGAGCACACACAAGACTAGATCTGAGGGTGATGCTGATGCCACCACTCACCCTCTAAACATACGGTGGATGATGGTGAGGAAGAGACCATAGTGTACCACACCTTCCCAGTAACACATCATCACGGAATAAGCCGTGCTAAGATGGGGCTCCCCCTGGACACAGAGTGGAATAAATGTCGGTGACCTCCATAGGACAAATACTACAGGCTGGATGACTGAGAATAATGACAGATACAGATGACTATTTCAATTCTTATGAAACTCTCCGAGACTCTTAAACTCATTAGACTGCAAGGGAGATAGCTGCTTTTCATTTTACCATCTTCAGGTAGAACCCCATGAAGCCGGAGACGAGGCCGTCCTGTTCTAAAGCGTTGGTGAGGCCCACCAGGCAGGTGAAAGAAAACTCGGCAAACACTGGACAAAAAAAAGACAGGGAATGGAATAAAAAAATCCTCAATAGTGATGGATGTTGAAATACAGATTTTTCCCTACCATAGAATAAGGGGTCCACTTTTGTTTTATTTTTCACAATCAGGAGGGTCGAGAAGAGAACCGTTCCCAGAACAACTATTCCCACTCCCAGGATGGGCAGAGGTCTGAGGAAAAGCATGTGTTTTTAATGAACAACCATCGGCAGGGCTGGGTTTCAATAGAGACCTCACACATACTGTGCTGTACAACACATCATCCATTGAAACACTCGAGATGATTCACTGTAAACCGCAATAAAAATCCTTTCACAAAATTATCAGAATATGAAACTACAAGTCTGATTGGTTGATCCAAAAAATTACAATGATCATTAGGACACCAAAATACATAAAGGGTCACGTTTGAGGGTTTCAGTTGGTCAAAATGAGAGGTTTTGAGAAGATTTGCAAACTGAGACACAAATAATCCACTTGACATGATGAGATGGATTATGAACATATGAAAACTCTGTATCTTAGTTGAACGTTTGGAAAGTTTTCCTACAAAATCCAGCAATAGTTTTTAATCTGAAGAGAAAGTGTGTGCGTGTGTGTGTTTGTTACTTACTCCTGAAGCGCAGTGAGGTTGTTCAAGGTGTATAAAACCCCTGGCGCTAGAAGGGAGAGGAGGAAGACGTTGAGTTCCACCGGCACCTTCATTCTTCACACCTGATTTCTCCTGTTTCTTCTGTTTTTAAAGTACGCGGATAGACTTCTTCCCGGCGTGCTGACGACGCATGCTCGTATCCGCTCCTACTGCTGACCGGAAGTAACCGCGGGAGAGGGGAAAGGAGTGTCCCGCTGCCTTTTAATCCCCGGTGAAACTTCTTTACCTCCCCGCGTAGGGCGGTGTCAAAGTTCAACTTCACGGCCACGTCTGATAGGATGGGTCAAAACCCCGGGGTGGGGCGTTAAACATATGCGTGCATAGTCGTGTGTGTAAACGAAACGCACATTTGAATTTAAACCGTTTTCCCCTACTTTTCATTAACAGGTGTGTCCCCCCACCTATCCCCACGGGAGATTAGCGTAAAACTTAGAAAGTAACATTGGTGGTCACTCAGCTCTGTGTGCGCTCGCCTGCCACACACTGCCTCCTAGTGGAGAATACTATATAACACAAGTGCGTTTGTAATTAAACAGTGCATGTGTGCTGTATATTGATATAAATGATTAAAATACATGTATGTTCATCAAACGTGGGACGTGGATGAGACGAGGTATTGAGAATAGAAGAAAACTAGCAGGTAATAGGAATGCAGTGAAAAAATATGATGATATGCTTGTGTTTGTTGAAGTGTTTTGAAATTTCAGGGTCCATACTTTTGACTCAGAGTGGACTTGCTTCTATATAATATCATGCACTTTAGGGATTTGGTACATTTGAGGTGGATTGGTTAAAATAACAACCAAAAAAACAAACCAAAGTCAGCCATATTGCACATGGTGATGTGTCGTCTCAGCTCCACTTCTCCATCTGTCCTGTTTGGGGCAAGATTAAGAATTTGCCTGTCTGACATCTCTAGTCTCGATTAGATTCGGGATTACATCTCAGGGAGGACACAAAGTTCAGAACAAAGATTATGTTTTTGATTTTAAATCCTGTCCGAGGGCGAGGGTCTAAAACAAACCACTAATTTCCTAACATTATTGTTGCTATAGTTTTCTCCGATACCCTTGTATTTCCCATCATGACAAGAACAGACGTGCATTATGCAAGATCTTATGGATGGGCATTAGAAAAGCAGGCTGAAACCTAATGCAACTTTATCTTCTGTAACAAAGCGGCTGAAGGGGATTATTCTGCTGTTGTCACAGTGACTTAGTGACCAGTGGAAAGAGAGAGTGGTGATAGGTAGGGAGTCTACGAAGAGGGTAGAAAGAGAGAGACAGATAGCACTTCTCCTGCTCTGCAGACACCACATTTTTCTGGGCTAATAGAATCCATCTAGTGAGCCACCATGCTGCACCCACTGATTATTGGCATTGTAACCGTAAACACATCGCTAACCGTCATCTATTGGTCCTTCCTCCTTGGCGATGCTTACTTCAAGTGGCTGATGGAGCCAGAAGACAAACCCAAGAAAATAGTTACCCCAGCCTGAAAGAATCAGAATCACTATGGACCTACCAGACTGAATGAATGGGTGCTTTTAAAAAATTTTTTTTGCTTAGGAAGTAGATGCTAAGAGCAGTTCAACGTGGTAGAGCTTTACTTTGGATCTCCCGAAGGAATTTGCCATCTGGAGAGGCCCCCCAGAAATTTTGTTTTTGAACGGAGTCAGGGGGAAATTGTTGCAGCAGGTAAAGTATCCATTTCTTCACCCCTGGAATTCAATATTTGATATAATTGTCATAATCTGTTTCCGTTCATACTGTTCACAGCGTGACTAGCTGCTCAGATCTCGCAGTGCTTCAGCAGAAACAAGTACTTCAGGTGATTCTAAGCGAGCTCTTTACTTGCTGTTTGCTGACTCAGTTGAATAGTGTTGTTGTGACGATGGCATGTGTCAAGAAAATCCTGTCAAGGATTACAGGAGAACACCTTGATACTGACACAGACAGGTGAACTTCCCTGACAGCCTCTTCCTGAGACGCATTTAGACACAGCACACTGCCGGTTCATACATTTTTTTTATCTCTTATATCCTATTTCATCTCTTTCCAGTTCATCCCAAGACTCCTTGATATCATTTTTCTTACTTCCTCTTAATCTATTTGTTTGATTTATTTATTGGATTATTTTTCACTTGCGCATAATATGGCTCATGTATTCTACTGGGGCCTGCACCCCGTCTCTTGGTTCATTCTCTTTGCAAATGTTGCAGTTACCCTAATAGAGTGGCGGTTTCTCATTACCCGATATTCCCAGCTTAACCAGTCACAGAAGGAAAATGAGTCTGAGCCCTAGAGGAGGTCCGAAACATCATTGAGGAGATGAGATCAGTTCATCTTATCTTTTTTTAACTATCTGCCTGTAGAGAAATCGAGGATGGTGCGTTGTTTTTTTTTCTCTTGTACCAAAGCAGACGCTGCGGTAAGAACTTTAGCTTGCATAGTTTACCTTCTGATGTGTGTTGTTTTTTTTTCCAGATTGGTCTAGGTCATGCGCATTTGGAAGACCATTCATTCACAAGTAAAAGTCATCAACCAAGAGGGCATGTCTGATTCTTGATTAAAAGGTAGGGATATACAAATATATATTACAAATTTTGTCTGAAGACTTCAGTCCTTCTTTGTTGCATCTCTTCATTTTCTTTGTTCTCAATAACTGTATGGGTTTCCTAATTGTTGTTTCTGTCAGACGTAGCACTCAAAGTTTTGCTTTTATATATACAGTATTTATATATGTGTGCATATGAAAAGTGTTTTACTGGATATTTCTAGAAATTACTCTTAAACACAGAGTATCCATTAAGTGATCTCAGTTTGCTAAGAGCAACTTGGTTTACTTTAATTTATGTATCATATGCAGTGTGGTTCCAAAGGGCCCTAAGCCTCTTTGTATTACTGGCCACCTCTCTTCGCTCATATCTCTAATCCCTACAGATGGAAAGCTGATATTGCTCTGTGAGAGACTCAATCCTATTAACTCTGTCTGTCCTATATTCACCTCTCCTCTGTATCACACTCCTCGATACCCGGCAAATTCGGCCAAGGAGGACTAGAAGGAGCAATGCTGGGATTTAGGTCTAGACAAAAGATTAAGGGAATTGGCTCACTTCTTGTGGACTACATTTTGATTTTTTTTGGTGAGAGAGATCTGGTACTCCTAGAAGGCCATGCTCTTGTCCTTATGCACCTTTCCATTCATCGTTCATAAATATAGATGAAAAAAAATACTACCCATAAAACATGCTCTTCTTTCTTCTCGATGATTCATCACATGTTGTTTTCGGAATCATGAAGAAATCTGAATCAACCAAAGATCCGAAATCTTCGATGAAACTATCCTATGTAGAGTACCCAGAAACTCTGCCAACGCAGCTCCAGCATGAACCAAGTTGTGTCCCTGAACACATCAGGAGGAACATTGCTCTGGAATTTCACCCACCTGGTGCACGAACACCGAAAACTTCTCCAGCTGCAGAGGAGGAAAGAGGAGGAGGCCTATTTTTTAGACTACATCCCCCCAGCCAGAGATGCTATTACTCTGCCAAGAAATGTAGTCTATATTCTAGTGGGAGTGCTTTTGGTTGTAGTGGCCACGTACGCCATAGTCGGACACCTGATTAAAGATCTGATGCATGACCTCGCAGGTAACCTCCGGCAGAAACACCCAACACACCCCTGGATGTCCTCTCCTCTTGTCATTTTCTTCCACTCTGATGTGTTGCATGTCTGTTGTCCTTTTTCCGCTGCAAACTCTCTGCCCCCAGCATCTTGTCTTTGATTTCCCCGTCTGGTTCATTTTGTTTTAAGTCGCCTTCCATTTGCCCTGTAGTCCTGTCATGCAGAGCTCAGCACTCCCAACGATGATCTTGTTTTAATGTGAATGTGAATGTTATTGGTAATTTTAAGCAAGGAACTTCTTAATTAATGTGGGAATTCAGTACTACAAAAAAGTTATGTAGTATGTTGCTACTTTAATGATTTAATGTGGCTGTTTGTCCCGACCTTTCGGTTCCACTATTCTCACCTTATAATTACAGTCTTCATCCACAGGGAGTGTCAGTGACTTTATAGGATTCACCCAAGGACCTCAGCAAGACTAATTACATGTTGGCCCCATTGACCTAGATAGCTATTTTACTTCATTGTTCCATTTGTGTCAAGAGTCCCAGATCAGGCTGCTATCTTTATATGATATGACCCACTACCCATTTTCATTCAATGTTCACTTTCTCTTATTGATGGTAAAGTGAGATCATCCAGACCAAACAATACTAAAGTACTTTTTCAGAGCTTGGGGGCTCCCAGCGTTTAGAAAAATGACCCCCGGTATTTTATTGAATTTCCATCTCACTTCGGTTTTATTTCAACTCCCCGCAGATTGGGTTCTTGGCCCCAAACCAGTCGAGGATCCTTCTGAGGAAGGGGCAGCGGAGACAGAGGAAGAGTGTCAATTGAGCGTCTTCAGCAGGCTGATCGAGAGAGACGAGTTGAAGATGGAGAAGGATGGGCTGTTGCCTGGGCTCCATCAAGGAGACACCGGCCGCAGCATTCCATGCCTCCCTCCTCCGCTGAAAAGTGCCCTTGCAGTTTACCCGGGAGATAAAAGAATATCAGCTCATAGTGTGACCTTCGCCCACCCCATGACACCTTATGTCACTTCCCTTTGAGCTGATGCAACGGCTCAGGAATTCCTGTGTCCCCCTTGCTGTAGTGATGCTTAAAGGAAATGTATTTTTCTTTTATTCACATTCTTATCAGTAGGGAAGTAGATGCTTTCTTATGCTTGTCTATTAAACATTAAATACAAACATGGTTTATAGTGTGAATCTGTCTGGTGTTATCTGACTTCTTAGACGTCATCGTGTCCATAAACATCATCATGTATGCTCTACAATGACACAATTATTGTCACATTGTTTCAAAAAAATGCATAACCTGGGGGTGCAATTGTTTGTACTACCTAATATTTAAATTTAATACACAGAATTTACAACACTAAGCTAAAAGTTAAATACTTCCTGGGAGATATCAAGATTTATAATCTATAATGATGAGAAATATTTCTCAGCTTTTACGTAACGACCACGTCACCTGTTGTTGACATCGTGACGTGTCCACATAAAAGTTGCAGAATTGTTCTGATGAAAATTAATTTGTTTATCTGTTGCTGTTGAACCGAGCCTCTCTCCAGTAAACAAGTGAATAATACGAACACGTCTTTTTAGCTTTCATTAATCCATCTTACCTTTCTCTAATACCTGGCTGTGCCCGGGGAACTGACCTTAATCATAAATGCCAAGGATTAGTGTACATCACGTTTCACACATAGATAGATAGATAGATAGATAGACAGACAGACACACAGACAGATACATAGATAGATAGATAGATTGATAGATAGATTGATAGATAGATGGATAGATAATACACACTTACACATAGAACTACATTCTTTCAAGCTCAGGAACAACCCTTTCCCACAGCATCATTCCTCTGACCTTGAGCGCCTTGATCACCTGCAGATTATCTAACTTCCATCTCTGTAGCTGAACAGGTAGATCGCTAACATGCAGGGAGGCGGCACAGAAAGGCTACAGGGTTATAGTGCTGCACCATTAGTGTTAAACTGTCTGTGTGCTGTGCTGCCAGTATGTTAAGACAACCCGTAGGGCAAAGGCTTTGACATCTGCTTTTTAGTATATTATTTAATTCATCGAGTACTTGGCAGTGGAAGAGCTTTGTTGACAGCGTCATAGATCGTAGAATATTTTTCCCCGTCGGGCTTAAAACTAGTTGAGTTTGAGATGATGTGATGAGATGCTAAGTGGATTTCCTAGCTGACAACTACTCCACGACGGAAATGGACGCACCGCTGGAAAGGTTAACCCTTCGTTTCAAAGAGGAAGATGGCAAGGTTTTATTTGAGAGTTACGTGCCTCCCTCCAGGGACGCGATCCACCTGCCTACCTATGTGCTTTACCTGCTCATGGCCATCTTCATTGTACTGGGTGTTCTTTATGCCATCATCGGCCACCTCATCATCGACCTCATTCATGACTGTGCAGGTTTGTTACTCCACATCAGGCATTCAGCTACTATACCATGAAATCACAAATGATCCCCCAAAGCATTTATTAATAATGCTGTATTTTAAGGCAATTATGGGTTGTGTCTGAGAGCAGAGTGTAAAATTATTCAGCTGTTAATTATTGTAGTGATATATTGTTGGGAGACATAAAACTGATACCATGCAAATGGAACACATATGTAATGTTTCATTAGTTTTCACTATAAATTCAAGTCATAAAAAGGCTCATATTTTCACAGATCGACATGAACCACATAGTTGGTAGGTCCGAAATGAGAAAATGCAGTTTATCATCTTTCCCTTCTAACCCTAACCCTAATGGAGACCATAGATGCTTTTCCAAGCTGACACAAGTCACTTACAATGTTGAACACTGACATTTAGTTAGTTTGTATTTCCTCCATTCTCTGTTGTTTTCCAGACTGGCTCTTTGGGGAGCAGCCTGAGGAAGTGGTCGTGAACTATTGCGAAGCCAAGGATAAGTTCATGGCAGACTGGTGCCCAGAAACCTCTCCAGAACTGGAGGAGATGGCACGGGCCGAGGAGAACAAGATGAGAGATAATGACTTTGCGAAAAACCCTATATGGATCATTTCTACAGAGCCTCAAGTCACAAGAACAGGACCCCGCGTGGTCTTTGGGAGGAGGGCATAAATATATAGGTGCCGGGAGCGGGTCGATGAAAACACATAAAACATTGAGTGACCCTCTCTGGGCGGTTGTGACAGTATTCACTCTGATAACTGGAAGCTGGAGACAAGGACCAGAGTGAAAACACGCAGCCTTCAAATGGAACACAATGAGCCACTGCTATCATCGAGTTATGCAGCTGCTTGTATTATGAGGACATCTAGTGTCCATTGAGGTTAATACAGCGAGAAATACGAGGCATAGGGTTCACAAAAATGTCAGCAGGAGTATGTTGCCAAGACGTCATACTTAACTTTGCTTCAGTTTCAATAAGGAAATATTATAGGTTAGGCTTTTTTTGTGGTTCAACACAATGAGGTCATCAGAAAGAGATGCTGGTCCACTCTTTTAAATAATTCTTATGCTTGGGCAGATTTAATACTTACTTTTCCTATGCTTATAAAAAGTAAGTTATATTTCAAATGTCAAAATGTGGAATATATATCCATTAAAGGATGACTTGGTACAACGAAACCTTTTTCTTTCAGAGGCATCTTGGTATGTTTTTATTTATTTATTTATTTTTATTATGTATTTACTGAAAGATTTTGTGTGATTTAAAAAAAAAGACAAAAAACATTTCTCGTCCTGATGAAGAAGAAGAAATAGGGCCTGTAACAATGTGATATAAAAGTGTCATCATTATTGTGTGTTTTAACTCAGGTTACACAGGTTTATTTAAAGAAATAAAAATCATTCAAAGTCCTCCAAGAACTGTCATTCAGGAATTACAGCACTTACTGGGAATAAATAATGCCCTCATTCAGGATTATGAAATTATAAATAATTCAATCAAGCATGAGATTGCATAATTACAGCTATCAATGTAATATATTGAGCCAGTATTATTGGCATTTCTGAAATTGGTATCAGAATCTCAACAACTAGATTGTAATGATCTACCGGTGCATTCTTTCAGTTTCTCGATAGAAGCCTCAAAGAATACATGACTGCTCTGAATCAGATGCATGTGCTTAAACAGCATTGTTTATTCATGGCAGGAATGCAGTGGTAAATGTGAGCAGGCTGTAGCTATCCACTGCACAGCTCCCCGGTTTGCAGACACACACACGTACCTCCAAGAAGGTTTTAAAGGAGGCATAGCAACAATAAATAAAGCAGATATATTTAGAAATTCAAACATGCATTATTCAGTGAGGATAAATGGGGAAATACCAAATGTCTGCACTTTCTACTGTATCAGGGAAAATATGTCTCATCATCCTAATGCTGATCATGTTCTCATATGTTACTGTATCCCATCTGAGATTAAATTCTAGGTTTATAGGATGTCACTGAGTGACTGTAGCGGTTTATAACAAGATTACAACATCCCTCATATTGCATCCTCTTTTTGTTACTGATGGCCAAAGCAAACAGTGACATAATCTCATTAACTTTGTCCCTCTTATCCCCCTTACTCTTTCAGAGTGGGGCCCAGTGGTCTGCGCCACTATCTTTAAAAAAGATTAAGTTATCAGCAGCCTGGGTCACTTAAACTGACACCAACTGAGAAGAAAATGGCAGGACTTTGCTATTTTCCCTAAAATTCCTCTCAGGAGACACAAAACAGGCGTGATCGGGATGAAATATCTCCATATAATCAGGATACATGATGATGTCAGTTATGTGCTCAATAAAGGTTGCATTGTTACTGATATTACATGATAATATATTAGATACCTCTGTCTTGTTTCGTATTCGTTTTAAAATGGAAGACACATCTAACGAAGATTGTTTTGATTGTGTCATAATTAAAATAACATCGAACCACCCTGGCTGATTAACTGTTGGATCTTGCAAAACAAAATAAATCGAGAAATAGATGCAGGTATTTGGAAATCTCTTGAAGTTATTTGGACTTATCTTGTTGTTACAGTGCATTAGCAAAGATGAAGCAAAGGGGGAGCAGAGGTCACCCTGCATCATTGGGCAACAAGTGAAAATAAAAAAAGGTTTAGTATCTGAACAGACTGCAATCTTACAAGCGATCTTTGTTTGTACTTTGATACAGCCCATCTCTGTGTCTGTAGCTTAAAAGTTGGACGTTTTCATACAGTATTTAGATGTGTTAAGTAATGAACTGTGAGTGCCATCTAAATCGTTGCACTTAAGCGTTGAGTGATACACAAAATTCGAAGACAACAATTTAGTAATCGAGTAATATTGGAGTAATAACGTACTTATACATCTAGTACTGAGCAGATTAGCCACCACATCATCCGACGCCGTTTCGAGCGCACAGTTAAGGCTCGAATTTAAGTCCGATCATGGGATGCCACCGGATTTCAATCAAATTAACATAGTTTGCGTGAAAGCATCGTTCTGTTCCTTCCTCGTCTCGAGTCATCTGGCGGTGTGCTGGTGGAACAGCAGGCTGTGTGGGCTGGGATGGGATGGGATGGGATGGAAGCGTGGGGAGGTGGAGGGGGGGGGCTCTCACATCCCTGCTCTGTTCTCCACAGTGCGCGCATCTCTCTCACACCTTCCGAGCTGCGCGCGGCGCGTCCACCGATCCAGCGTGCTTCCGTTCCGGTTCCCGTGCGCGGAAATAATGGCGTGGGGCTTCGCGGGCAGCGGTTTACCTGCGTGGACGCGCTTTGACTGACGGAGAAGCCTCCATGGATTGGAGCTCGCCGTCGCCAGAGCAGATCTGGGGAGAGCCTGCGAGGTGAGGCGGCGTTTAGCTGATCGTGCATGAAAATGGGGAAGGGGGAAGGGGGGAAGGGAGGGGGGCACTGCAGGTCCAACTGGGCTTTAGATCCGAACGCAACGAGCCCGAACCGAGCCCTTCTTCTCGGGCTCTGCGCTTTATTTCCGCGACATACGGAACATTATTTTCTCTGGTTGCAGTTTTGGAGCTAATAGGCGATCCACCAGCACAAAGGCCCGCATCTGTGATGCCCGGATCTCAAACCGTCGGCGCCTGAATAAGACACGGATCCGGATTTTTCTCTTTTTGTGGCACATTGGACATCAGTTACTACCCCGTTATAGCACAATGTATCCGCATTCCTTTTAAACCTTTTGTTGGGAGAACCTCCCCCAGGGACCCACTCCACGCAGTGTGTGTCATGTTTCCCTCCAACACGCAGCCACCGATGTTGCTCTGACAGTTGCGCATTTATTCTATAGCCGAGTGATCCTGATCCATCCATAGACTCCGACGCAAGAAGTAAGCATGCCAACTATTTACCCACCTGGTGGACTTTTAAACCTTTGGCATTTAAAGCAACTGTCTTTACATTTTCAGCTGTTGGAGGAATTGACCATGGAGCGATGGGGAATGAGGAGCATGTGGCTGGAATGTGGGCCTGGGGTCATTGTGGGCTTGTGCTTAAGTGGAAAAGGGTTTTTTTTTTTTTTCCTTTCCTTAGTTGTTTTGTTGTACAGCCCGGCCCCTGGAGGTTGCAAAGGGGCCGATTGGCTCCCCCTGAACCTTCAAATGTCCCCTGCCGGGACTCCCTCAACCCCTTGCCCTGATGATCCCTACAAAGGTGCAAATGAGATCCTTCTCAGGGGATAATAGCAACTTTAAAATCCCAGCTCCAACTCTCTGAATATCATCATTTGCATCATTGCAACAGACAAGGGTTTTCTGTTGTAATATCTGTTCAGCCTCATCATCTGTATGTGCGTGTGTGTGTGTGTGTGTGTGTGTGTGTGTGTGTGTGTGTGTGTGTGTGTGTGTGTGTGTATGGGTGGGTGTGTGTGCGTGTGTTAAAGTCTAATTTTCCATTTCTCTTCACAGCACTGTAGAAGAGGACTCTTCATCCAAGACCACAGATCACATGACAGGTACGTCCGTAATTCAGGAACATGTTTATGTGAAAATAAGCCAATTTGCCTGATTTGATGTATTTTTCAATGTTCTCTCTCTGTTTTAGATTTGTGCAGTGATGAAACGGACAACTCCCCCCCTCTTCAGCTCCACACACTGAAGCAGTTTGAGCAGGTGAGGGTGCTTTGGGTCAATTGTCTCTAAGCTCAACGACCCTCCAATGTAATGGCAAACACTTGACGGGAACTGTTACGTTGATGCGCACGGGGCTGCCATCTTGTGGCCATTCTGTCTCACTTCAAGATGAAGTAGGTTTATTTTCATTTTGACGCAGTTTGTCCCTATCTCAATCAGAGAAAGGTTGTGAAATCGCAGTCTTATTTAGAAATTTACAGTCACAAACTAAATTGAATACTAGGACATAAAAGAAATCACCTCAAGCCAGGGATATTAGATGAGAGACATCCCAAAATCTCTTGGATTTTAAACTCTGCCTCGAGCCAAAGCGTGGCCTACTTTAGGTTCTCTTTGCACACACAGAACCTCAGGACACTAAATAATTCTTTTCAAATATACCTTTTAGTACTTTGTAACTAAATGTTATATTGAGCGACGGGGAAATCATAGGGCAAAAACATGTAATGAGAAATGCTTCTCTAAAGGTCTTTATCTCCATTTATCTTTCAGTTAAATATGCATCAGGGCAAAAGGTCAATGTTTGAAACTGACGTTTTTCTGTTATGTATTGTCGAAGATATTACCTGTTATAACATAACAATAAAATTATAATAAAAATTATAATACACGCAATTATGATCATACTTCATTAATCCCTTGCAGGAAATTCCTCTATGCATTCAATCCATCATGGATGAACCACGAGCAGTTGGCAGCCACTTGGTGGCACCAAGGGAGCAGTTAGGGGTTCAGTGTATGGCTCAATAACACTTTGACGGACTAGGAAGTGGGCGGGAATAGAACCAGGAATGTTCGGTACCAAGGACAACCTCTCTAGCCACGCCCCCCCATTATTATTGCTGTTATTGTTATTGTTATTGGTAATTGTTTGCTTGTTTTTCTGCAGATTACAATAATTACCAAGAGTCGTTATTTTATATTACTTTTTATAGTAGTAGAAGAATTAGTACAGTATTCATAGAAATTTTATATACTATTTAAGAGAAAAGTCTGACTATTTTTTAAATGGATTTGCTGTTTCTTCATTGACACCACTGTGTTCCTCACCAAAACAACCTGAATTTCAGGTATAATGCACTACAATAAAACGGTAAAACTGTCAATGACATTCAGGCTGAGTGTCCTTGTTGCACCTGAGGGTGTGGTCAGTCAGTCATGTAGGCTGTCGTGACTCAATGAACAAGCAGAGAGTTAAAACACGGCGTCCCTTTCACAGTCGCCGACTGACTGATGAGTCATTTTAACTCCTGGTGTGAACACATTCCTGCAAACATAGTCTTTCTCCCGTTTATTTCTCACAGACTTAGCAGGAGTATGAACATGTGAGGACACAAACCTGTCATTTGTTGTAAACGAACACACTGTGTGTATGATGTCATCCTCAATATTAAGGGGAAACTACAATTGGCGCCTCGCCTATCTTTACTCTGAATTATTCAGAAACACTCAGTGAAAACATCCTTTGGAGAGACAACTGACACAACTGCACCTATCAGTCACTTAATAATTGAAGCTATTTGCTCTCAGTTTTAATCAGGAATGTTATTTAACAAGATACCAAAGAGACAAAACAAAAATAGAGTAGCCCTTGTCATACTTGTTTTTATTCTCGTCCACTCATCTCTAAGAGGGACGCGTTCAGAGCACCATCCTATTAATAGCACCCAGGGCTCCAACCAACCTGGTCTCCTGTTTCATCCAACATCTCTCTGCTCACCAGTCTTTGCTGTTTCCACCACCAGGAGTAACCAGATTTACATCTTTATCATCTCTGTTAAGTGTTACATCACTCGCTAATCCTGTTAAAATTACCATTTTAAGTGAGTTATAGAGATCAAAATTGATTTGTTTGACCATTAGAGAGATTTTTAAGCCACAATTTCCTCTAATCTGTCAAAGAGGATCACACCATACTCAGAGTATATTAAAAAGGGGAAGGGAATAGTCAGACTTTGATAAAAAACTGGAAAAACTAAGTTCAAGATTTGCTAAATACAAAAAGAAGAAGACGATCGTCAAAGTCCACACATTTGCCCTCCTCTGCTCTTTCCAAGCTCCTGTTTGTTTTTTTTTGTCGCTCCAGTTTTGCGTGAGAGTGAGATATCCGTCCATATCACAAGTGTCTGTGAGCCCCAAGCCTCTGACTCCCCCGCCACCTCCCCTCGCCCATTTCCCCTGACAGTCTGGGATTCCAGGGATGTCTCTCCTCCAGTAAATTAAGCTCCTGTCCCGTCCCCCGTGCAGCTCAGAACACACCATGGAGCTGAAATGGCTGCATCTGTGACCACACAGGCTGCAGAGATGCCCTCTGCACTGCAAACGTCCCTATAGAATCTGTGTGTGTGTGTGTGTGTGTGTGTTTGTTACCTTTTAGTGTCTGTGTGTGTGTGTAGAATTTAAGATGCCCCTTTGTAAATAATTGGGCTGCATCATGCCTTTTTGGAGAAGGAGGTAGCATGTGTGACGGTTACCTGTCTCTCGGAGAAGGACCAGCTTTGATGGTTACTTCCCCCATGATACGGACAAGTCGAAGATTCATTTCTCACCTATAACGGACATGTCAAGCAGTATCGGTGCTTTGTGACGGTCATGTCTAACGGTTACCGTACTTTATCACAGCACCTGAATGACCTAAAGAAGGAGAACTTCAGCCTCAAGCTCCGCATCTACTTCCTGGAGGAGAGAATACAGCAGAAGTACGAGGAAAGCAGCGAAAATGTGTATCGAACGGTGAGTGAGAATTATTGGACCTGTTTCACTGATGGAAGGATGATTATGTGGATAATGTATGGAGTTCTGCTTTAGTACACACAAAATCATTCACACTGCGCCCCTCAAAAAAAATCAAAATTTGTTTGTTTTCCTTGCACTGAGAAATTAATCAAAAATGTATCTGAGTATTTGCATCTCAGTTGATGCTTCAGAGCTGTTTTCCTGAGCTGCAGCACTATTTGTTGACTCAGCTGTCATACTGATCACAGTACCCTGATGTGACCTGTCATGTTTGTGTAACAAAGTGTTTACCTTAAGATATGGCTGCAGTGTGACTGCGAAGGAGTACACATTAACATACCTTTGCTCTGGAACTTGGTGCAGTTTCTGTATGCTGTTGCTCACTATCTAATCTGGTCTCTGTCCTGTTGCTTACTGTTACTTTTGGATGTATAGGAAGAATTTCAGCCTTCAGATTTAATAGATTGTGCCCCCCACTGCCCTGGAGAATAATACCAAATCTATAAGAGAAATATCAAATCTATGAGATCTAAAAAAATATATAGAAGAGCAAGGTTGGCATTTTGGTGCTTCCGCCCCACAGCAAGAAGATCCCTAGTTTGATTCAGACAATTTTCATGGAAAACATGCAGTCAGTCAATTAGAGCCCTTAGATTGGCCAGATGTGTGGATGAGAGAGTGAATGGTTCTTTGTCTCTGTATATGGCCCTGTGATTGATTGGCGACCAGTCCAGGGTGAACCCTGCCTTCGCACAATGACAGCTTGGAGAGGCTCCAGCACCCCAACTACTCTGAGTGCAGGATAAGCGATACAGATATCATAGAATAAATGTTCCTGGTAAACCAAATTGAGTATCTATCAGCAAGAATTGGTTTTTCAGACAGATAATACGTAATTTGATGGTTTAGTCATGTTGACACAAATAAGAACTCAGAATATTTTGAAATTATTGTTTTCAAATTCAAAATAATCTCATATTAACGTCTTTGATGAGTCTAAAAATGAGAGATAAAATCAATGGCTGTGACGGCTTTGTTTGGTTAAAAAAAATAACATTTTTTTCAAAATGAATCTTAATTAGATACATACATTGGGACCTTGTCATTATTTGTTTATTTGGCTCAAGATCAATATCCTTTTGAGAAAATGAATGGAATTTTCACCTCCTGTGTTGAACTCCGTGCCTGGTGTGAAGGCATGTGATTACAGCAAGCAGATGCATTGCAGTGATAGTCATTGTACTTCAATGTCTTGATCCAAGTGAGAAAAGTTGTGAAATCTAAATTGCTACTTAATTAGCTGAAAATTGCAAATGCAGCGTTTGAAATTAAAACTCTTTTTTGGACTGTTACCCAGAAAATCTGATTTACAGTTTTTCTGGCATTTTTATAGAATCACTCGCATTGGCTTTTTTTCAGAAAACGTGGAAAAAATGACGACGTTTATTTCTGAGATTTCTTTGAGCGTATCATCAATTGTCTTTCTGTCTGCAGCAGGATTTTATTTTCCTGTGAACCTAACATTCTAAATAATGGCTTTTGATCATACAGAATGAAAGCTTAAGGGGGTCTGGGAGCTTGTTTTGGGGGCTCTGTATGATTTATCATCTCCATTTGTGTCCCTGTGCGTGTTTGTGTGTGAATCTGTGTGTGCATGCCAGCCTGCAATAAGGTGACCCGCTGCAGTTGTTGTCTGTCTGGACAAACCATGTAGAGTTTGGAACATATTTCTTCATTCCCCCCTCCATGACAAATCTCTGCTGATCATAAGCATCTCTTTGATATTTTAGAGTAGACGATTACTGCATCATGGTGGTGATAGAGTAAAGTGATCCAAGATTGAATTGACATCTGGTAGATTCTAATCTTGATGCTTCACGATCTTTAGCCGCACGTAGCGAAAGGTTAATCGGCTTAAAAGCGTTCTGATTAGCCATTAAATCTTTGTTCTGTCCATGTTAACCGGTGCAAGTTATTGCTTTTGGCCAGGGTTTCATGATGGAGTGGCATCTTGCTGTCTAAACATCTGATTGAAACGCAGAACCAGATAGGTGCAATGGGCACATTGTGATCTCTCTGTGTTAGTGTATGACTATTTATAGAGCCGGCTTCGGCACGTTGATTTATTTATCACATGTATTTGAACGAGAGTCCACATGAGACATGAGGCACACGTTTGCTTGTGTTTGTCTTCACCATGCAACTTGTAATACCAATCTCTATTTATAAATATTTTCAGTAATATTTTTCAGTTTAAGCCCTGTCTGTCCAATGCTACATAGTATTAACTATAAGCAAGCACAAATGCTATTCATCACTTCTGATGTAAAGAACCCATTTTCTTATATATATGTGTGTATCTGAAATGACACACATAGCTTGTAGAAGTGATAATCTTTCAGCCACCGTTCAGAGCAGGTCATGTGTACTTGAGCGTGACAGTCCCGCCGGGGTTTTAAGCGCTGCCATCTCCTGCACTTGCTAGTTATTAGGGGGTTTGTTGCTGAGGCCCAATGGACCAGCAGAGGCCAAAATAGCAGGTGCACTGTGATGGGCATCTAAATATAGAGGTGTTTTCAAGATGGGTAAATATCTAGCTTATTGTAAATGATGTTGTTGACACATTGAGGGACAGAGACACTCCTCTTCCTCTGAATATTACATGATTCAACTTTTACCACCATGAAAGAATATTGTGTAGACCTTGCCACTGCCAGTATGACACTGCAAGGAGATGCTGTGTTATACAAATGTTAAATAATACAAATAAAAACTGAAATGAAAAACTGGAATTCGAAATTAATTTACACTTATAGGCCTTTGTCCTGCCTTCTATTTGATATGACACAGATTATCCTACAAAACGAAGTGAAAACACTGTGGATAAACTATAAAAAAAGATCAGTGAGGAGAAGCAAAAAGTCACAAACAACAGAGTAGCAGCCAAAGTTAAACAGGAAATGACAAGATTTGGAACTGACACAAAAGCACAGGGAAGGCTTTAAAAGGAAAATAAGGAAGACAAAATAATAAAAAAGGACAAAAACTTGCTCTACTGGGGAACAATACAAATATCCACAGATTTACACAATGGTGAATAATGCAATGAAAGAGAAAAATGAATAAAATACAAAACTCAAAAGTCTAAGTCTAATTAAAGTAAAACCTACAAAACTTGAAGACTTTCTAAGCTTCACTCAACGCAAAATGTTTCTATTTGTTAACAGTGACATATCACCTTTGTCCCTTTTCAGTTTGGGATCCTTTTCTTCCAAAACACCTACCTTTCTAAAGTGCAATGTAGAGTTTTGCATTATTTTGTTTTAAAGAATGTTTATCATAGAAAATGGACACTCTTATATGAAAGCATATGTGTGTCCAATATTATGTGATCATATTCTATCAGACTTGAATGCCAGACTTGTTACAGGCAAATTGTTATGCTTGACAGTGTTTCACTAATATAACTGTTAGCCATGCAGTTCTTTATTAAAGAGAATGACCAATTTTGAAAGACAGCGTGATGGACTTGCCTTTTAGGCAATGACACTGAGCTAAATATCCATACACCTTTAGTTCAAACATTCCTTCAGTTTCTGGATAACCAGTGATTTCATGTTAATCTGTTATGAAAGAACTGTCTTTTCAAGATCCCATTTTTCCTCAAAATTAATAGTGCATCCACCTTTTAACATCCTATTTTTAAACTGACATAATAAATTGTCAACTTAGTATTTATATTCATTCTTTGCACTGCCACAACTTTTTCTGAGCTGGGATTGTACTGTATACTACAAATGACTACATACAGTCTGTTGTTCACATATTCTCATGTGTGCTTGTTTTGACTAGAAATATAGGTGACAGGAAAATGCTAGGTGCATTCATGGAATATGTTTACTATGATGGTATTTGGGTCAGGCTAGAGATGTAACTTACTGACATGAAGATTTGATGTGCAATGTGGACGTATATCTTCCAGGCTACACTGCCGAGAAGCTTTACGTATTTTTTGCAGTCTCAAAGAGATATAAAGGCAATCGAAAAGGGGAGAGAAGGAGGTAGAAAAGGAGTGACTGAGTTTGAAAATGGATGATGTATCAAGGACAAGTGGTGTTGGTCAATCATCACAGATGGTTCTGATCCAAGCAGCAGAGTCAGGAGGATAAAGTGTCCCCTCTCTCTGGTCTGAGGTCAGAATGGAAAGTATGAGTCCCATCTTTGCAGCAGTTAAATCCTCTGTCCCTTAGTACAGTGTTGCATCTCTAATTGGCTCCTAAGTGTCCCCGCTGGCCCAAAGCAGGTACATAAACTTTGAAGTCTCGCCTTTGGCCCCAGGGGTATCTGAGCTGACTCAAATTCTCTTGCTTTAAATATACTGGCCTTGCCACCACAGACCACTACCCTCTCCTTATGACACAAAATGTCAATCAAAAAATTGACAGTGATCAAGTAAATTCTCGCTGAGAGAAGATGGCAGATATTTGGGTCAAGAACTTTGAATTGTATTGCATTTATTCGACTGAGCAAAGCCTGATCCTGAAAGCATTTTTCAACCTGTATGTGTTATGGATCTATACATTTTATGATAATGTATTGATTTGTCAAATGATCCATTGTCATAGAATTCAGCTGCCTGACAAGGGGACTACACTGACTGCCTTTTTTTTTCTATTATCTTTTGGCCATTGCTGTTGTATGTCTGTTATACTTGGAGACAAAAACAAATTTACTAAGCAAACAGGACTCTTACACAAATATTAAAACACCCAATAGTGAGTTATTGCTATTAGTGATGTGCCAAGAATAAACTCTGAATCCAAAGCATGAACTACAAACTCTTTCCTTCGCTGCCTGATGAAGTTGCTGTCGGTGGTGCTAATGATAAGTCGAATGCTTCCATTTGTTGCAGAACATTGAGCTGAAGGTGGAAGTTGAGAGCTTGAAGCAGGAGCTCCAAGAGAAACAGCAACTTCTGGATAAAGCCTTGTAAGTAGATAAAAGTATTCTGATTCAACAGCCCTCACCACATTTGAAATATATTTGAGTTGTTTTTTTGGGACATTCACATATACTGATTATTCATTTAATTGTACATTATATTTCCAATAAAATGGGGGGGGGGTGATATATATATTGGCAATCATATGTGGTTCTAGTTTCTAGTATTGATGGTAGCATATGAGAGCTGTCCTAATCCTGGGGATCTCCCTTGAAACTGCTTTAGAGGTCATGGTTGTGTACGCTGATATATGGGTATGCCATTGTATAATCTTCACATGCATGTCTTTGTTTGCTCTCAATATGCCGTCTTTCGGAGTCTCCATTATAGTTTTTGTTGCTTCAGCAATTTGTGTAAATGTGTAATGTGTAAAATGCTTTTGTGTGATAGCAAAAACAGAACATGTTATGGAAAAACAAAGTGTTGCATGACTTAAATTCAAGTAGTTCATCAACTTTTTGAGTAATTCCCAAACATCAGGGATTCCGTTTTTTGTGTACATATTCTAGGAAATGTATAGCAGTCTGTGGCCCCAAGCTCATACAGCATCTTGCAAAAGCAATCGGTTTATTGCTTTTTAGCATTTTAACCGTAATAACGTTTTCCTCAGTTATACGGCCAGCCCTGCTTGAAAATATGTTGCTGAATCTCTCATCTGACCTTTCGAAGAAAAGGTGATACTTGTGTTCCCTTCAGATTCTTGAGGTCCACATCCAGTCCACTAGGGACATACAATGCAAGATATTTGCATTACTCAGACTGGTTCTAAATATCCAAGCTATTTGAGCAGATGCATGTGTGGCAGTGAGTTAAAAACAAATGTAGAGAAGGTCCAGAACATAACTAAGGGCGACAGACTGGCGTGTGCCATTCTGGGAGCAGGAATTTTGGGATTCTATTGCTGACTAACCGAAGTGATGTAGACAGATGCTAGCACAGTTGGAGTCCATCCCCAACGTCTCCCCCCAAAAAATCAGAGAAAAGCTTTGCATTGTGAGCAGCATAGTGTGATTTAAGAGTACAATGATTGGAGAGGTAATTGAGAGAAATAATATTTTGTATATGAATGAATAGCAAGTTTTTCATCCCTTTCGGATGTTGTCAGTAGAACATCTTGGCATAGATCTTGGCTCTTACCATGACAATAAAAGCCCATGGCCCATCCAGGGTGGGGCTACTTACTTAATCTCAGCTATAAGTGGCAGGGTGTTGGATGTCTCATGAGCACTACAGCAGGCGAGATAAAGATGACATCATTGGTAATTTTTTAGACCAGCATGTTTGGAGTCACCGGCCTTCATGTTGGTCAATGTGCACTTAGATGAATATGTTTAACATTCCTTTTTTATACATATTATTTGTGATCTGTTAGATGCTTTATTATGATCCTCGCATTTTACTTCTTCATCAGTACACCAAAAATGAATGATAAATATAATGAGTGATATTATATTATAAATTTGTGTTAATACTTGAAACAGGATTGTCTCCAAAATTCACAAGTTCCCAGACATCTTCTTAAATCTGGAACACAGCTGAAAAAATCTGAAAGCCTTAGAAAGCATGTTTATAATATATTTAAAGACTAGTCTCCTGGAAAAAATGTTGTGTGGGTACAGGAAATTATTGAAATATTTTACAATTTCCATTTCAGAGCTTCCAAAATACACTGGTATGCCATCTGAAAGTTCCAAGTTTTGTTATTGAGCATTAAAACGTTGGCTAAAGATGGCTTGAGTCGTACGGTCAAAGGAGATTGATACATTTCTCAGAGCAGTGAACTAGTAAGGTGATCAGAGATGTTGCTTATTTTGTATTCACTGGCTTATCTAGTAATCAACAGGCTTAACTTAAAAAATTCACAGATATGTCACTCCAACACACCAAGAATAAAATATTGTAAATGTCTGGTAACTTCATAAAGCTATAATGCTGATTCACTGTGATTTGGTGATGGACCACATTTCATTTCTATCTTTATTTCTTAATAGAACAGCTGAGAGCTTGACGAATCACAATGAGGCAGAGCTGCAGAGATGCTGTCACGAGAGACAGCAGGAAATCGACCAAATGCAGCAAGTGCTTGAGACTAAGATTCAGCTCCTGCAGGAGGTTGGTTTGCTCACATCCTCTGTATTTTTTAAGCACGCCCACAGCCAGATCAGTCTACAATCACAATCATTTCCTTGGGTGTGTGTTTTCAGGAGGCCCAGCTAGCACGCAGTGAGGCGAAGCGTATGGCCTCCCTGGTTGGATCACACTCCCAGGCTTCTCTCCTCTCACTGGATACCCCCATGGAGGAATCCCCTGAAGATGAGGGGCCTCCGAGATTCCTTTCCCTTTCCAACTCCAATAAAGACAGGTGCAAAACAATTCAATCAAACCACATTAACTATTATTGATTGTTTGTGAAGAAGAGATCTCCAATACACATCTCCCCTTGTCGCTGACAGTTTTTCTGCCTTTGTTTAGATTTATAGAGGAGCTAACGAAAGAGCTGTGCTCCAAAGAGAGCCTTATCACTGAGCTGAGTGAAGAGAAGACGACACTGGTAAAGAGGGTGGGGGAGCTAGAAGGCCAGGTCCAGGAGCTGTCTTCTTCCCTGCTGCAGAAGGACAAAGATGTAGAGGTAAAACGGGCTTCATGTCACCAATCTTTGCCAATGCAATTTGATTCAATTGCAGTTTAAATACATTAAATCGCAGACTCCTTCACCGCACGTTTTTGAAAGAGATATATGACAGGTCTTTCCTTCCAGCAGCTGTTTGACTGCTGAACACCCAGCTCTGCTTCTAATAGACTTCATTTCATTAATTCAGTCATTCATTCATTTATTCATTCATGCATTCATTCAGTCATTAATACATCCATTCATCTATACACTCAAAGGTGTTGCTGCTATAAGCAGCTGTTGGTTGTTGTCTGCTGCTACTCTCTATTTTTGCACAGTGTTTATATTTTTTGTTCTTTTTTTCCTTTTTTTCTGTTTAACTTAATATTTATAATATTTATGTAGAACTGTCCACTTTCTGCTCTGGAAATTGAAAAATTCCTGACTGTGGAACAAATAAAGGCATTCTATTCTATTCTATTCTATTTCCACTATTAGCTTGGAGGTTGATATTATACATATATATTTAGGTTAACCCGTGAACATAATGTTCCCATGTTCCCTTTAATAACACCCCCCTTATGATTGACAGTTTTTGACCAATGTTCTTCATTAGTCCAAATTGAGCACTAAATTATTGATGCTTCTGGAGCCTTGTACAAACATAGGTTTTAATCTGGTCTCTCTTTCATGCAGTTTTATCAGGAAGAACTAAGTCAAGAAAGGCTGCGTATTGAACAGGAAATGCAGGTTTGTTGAATTCTTTTTGTCCTTTCTCTTTTTGAGTAATTGTAATCAAAATTTAGGCATGCACATGTTGAAATGTAGGGAGGTCCATTAGCTTTTCCGTGTTGTTATTTAGTTCTCCACTGAGTGTCACAACAGCATCAAATTCTTGAAGTTCACACAGACAAAGAGACAGCCATTCAATAGGCCATGATCATAAACTATAAAAAAATGATACAAATAAAAAAAAAAAAACACGTTTCAAAGATTTGATGAATAAAACAACTTGCAAGAAAAGAAGTACTACGTTCATATTCACATAAAAATACTTGTGGTTGAGTCATATTATTTCATTATTATTCAAATCTAACCTATTTTAGCTTGCTCTTATAGTCTTGATTTACACATCACAAAATTAGAACACACTGGCTCGATAGGGGATTGTTGTGCTTTATTTTTCTTATCGACATCAATTAAAATTGACGTGGCAAGAGCTGGAGTGGAGTGTGAACTGAAATAAACAAAGAAAGGATAAACAAATTAGAACACTAAAAAAATGTGGAGAAATAGTGTAAAATACTGTGGTGAACTTAAATATGTATTATGAAAGTAAACACAGTTTGCATTATATTTGCTTTAACCTTTCCACTTGGAGTGCATTTTGCTGAAAGATCTTCTTTTACTCATCATTTCAATTGTTAAGCGTACAATGTTTCAAAATTCTTGCACCTTATTGTGACTTATTTGCGGCCTGTAATCATATTTTTAATTGAGATATACATTGTTTGTAGGCTAGTTTGTCATATGCAACATTTTGTTTCCCAGGTGCCTCGGGAGTTGCTTTAACTTGTAAATCAGTTTTGGATAAGGGATACAAATGTAGGTGCCAGGCCTGCTCTCTTCTCCAATTTCAGACTGGATGCATGTTTGTCCACTGGAAAATGTAGACGGCTAAATGTCATGTTCGGACCACATGGTGACATTTGACCGTGTCCAACAAATTGAACTATGGTTTCCACTGCAAAAACAAATAGAATTTGAATACGATCCGCAACATTTTCTACATGTGTAATGTAAGTGAAACAAGCACAATTAAGTTACTCACAGCACGGAAACGTGTATGTGCAAGAGTGTGTGGGTTTAGAGCACATAATGTATTTAAGAAACAGAGAAATAGAGAGAGGAGGGAGGAAGAGGGGGACAGAGAGCGAGAAAGAGAGAGACAGTTAAGTCCATCACCAGAGGGAGAATGTTTAGATCTGCTCACTGATGAATTACTGTCTACTCACAGGGCGAAAGAGGTCCTATCAATATCAGTGAAAGTGTACGTGTGTGTGTGTTTGTGTGTGTGTGTGTGTGTGTGTGTGTGTGTGTGTGTGTGTGTGTGCGTGCGTGTGTGTGTGTATGTGCTGGGGGTAACCTGCGCGTGCGTGTCCCAAGAGGTGCCTGACTTCATATGAGCATATGTGGACCTAGGCTGGTTAGCAGTTCGGGTGTCTGGTTTCAGCCGGGCTGTCGATACCCCGGGCCAGCTTTTGAGGGCTCAGCGACTCGGACACCGATACGACGCCACAGCCATCTAGATCAAATTTATAAGTCTGGAGAAAGCTGAGATGGGTATAGACACAAATGAAACTTCCCACCATAACTGCTTTCACGCTTTACATTATAAACAGTGAATAAATAAAACAATGAATTGAGATTTGTTGAAAGCATTCACACATCTCAATATTTACGTTTTATACGTTTACATTTTTTTTACACCTGTCTTTAGGAAAAGATTTGTGTTTTTGAACACCAATTCTTCTAATTGGGTTTGACTGCCGGGTTTTTCTGATCAATCTTTCGAGGAAACAGTGACCCAGAGAATAAATCTCACTGCAATGAATAATTTCTTCCTAATGAGGCAGTGAAGTAGAAGAAACATAAGAAAAAGAATTGTGTTTCAGACTGCTTACAGACTTCTGATTGATACAGTCTAGAAGTGAATTTTGTATTTTCATTACATGCCAATTTTTTTCCCCAGAAATTTCAGCAACCTTATTAGATCTTATCCCCGGATAGTAATCAGTTTGGACATAGCAAAGTTTATTTTCCCCAGGTTTAATTCTTTGCAAATGTACTTTACAAATGTACTTTACAAAGGTTTCTATTTAAGCTTGAATTATTACTATTTTTCTATTTCTTAAATACTGGATTGCAGCTTGTCCCAAAGTAGCACAGTATATAATTTTTATTGAGGGTTTTCTAGAATCATGCTTATCTGCATGACAGTCACAGCATGACAACGTGATCATCTCTTTGCAGGCCCTCAGGACAGCCTTTTTCTAAAGGCTACAGAAATGACCCAAAACAGATAATCAGTGAGAAAGAATGGGTTGTTTGACACTTACAGTCAAATCATTGTTGGAACACCACAAGCAGGAATTGTTATACTCAAGATTTTATTATTGATTTTCATTCAAAGTGACTGCAAGGAGTCAATTGTTACTATGGGAATGTTGGCTTTTGCAATGATTGTACCCAGTATATCCAATATAACCAACCTACTCACTAAAGTCTGTAATATTGGTAAAATAAATTAGCGTTATGATTCTTAAGGTTTGTTAGCTACCATGATATCTTATCATATTTCACTCAGGTGGAAGAGCAGTCGTACTGAAACTATAATGTCTCCCAAGTCTGTCAAGAGTGCTTTTGAGCAAGAAGCCAAACCCCTAACTGATCCCTGGTGCTGTTCAGTGGCAACTCATTGGTCATACATGATGGGTTAAATGCAGAGGATTTAAAATACCTTGTAAGGGATTAATAAAGTATAGAAAAAAGATTGCCGATTTTGTTATGTAGAACATGAAGCATAAAACATCAACTACTTTTGATCCTCTTTGTTGAGCTAAAAATTATATTAGTGGTTAGTCCAGGTAGCCCTAGTCACAAGGATAGAAATTGTATTTGGCCTGTAGTTTATAAAAAATTGTGATAGATAGATAGATAGATAGATAGATAGATAGATAGATAGATAGATAGATAGATAGATAGATAGATAGATAGATAGATAGATAGATAGATAGATAGATAGATGGATGGATGCTTTGACGGATGGATGTCCTGCATGTAATGTTATACTTGGGGCTTCTGAATACAGTAGTCGTGTCCTTAATGGAAAGAATGATAAATAGAGTGGAAGTTTGTACGCATATCTAATTTTACAAGGATCCACTGTCACTGAGCATTTCACTTGTTCAGTCAGGCGGACAGAGCTCAGTAAAGGGGGCAAGGAAAAGCAGTGAACATCAGGGGAAATACGACTGGATTTTACGTGGAGAAACGAAACCAGAGCTGATTTCCGTCAAAGTTGCAATTATTTCTTGGATTGGAAACGTGTGATTACCCTTGGAAAGTAGTCAGGAGAAGGATGGAAGAATAATGGTCCCTGCCTTCCCACGCCAGACTCCTCGCCCCCCCCCTATTTTCCCCACGAATGGTTCGCCCCACCGCTGCAGGTCTGGTTCACGCAGCCACATCATTATCTGCCCGGAAGATCTTGGATCGCGTGAAGCACCGACACGGCGTCTCCATGGAGCTCTTCCAGACGGCCGTGAAATGAATGAACCGCCGCCTCCTCTTACTCCTCCTCCACGGAAACATACGGACAAACCAGTGTTCTGGTCCCGGGATGCCTATTTACTGCCGTGTGTCCGGCTGAAGGGCAGCGAAACCTCCCGGGCATGATGAACTTACCGGCGGCGCGGCTCCAGCGTCCGTGACTGCCCGGTGATGGTGCAGAGGTGCGTGCGATGCGGCGGGGAAACGAGGAGCAGCTCGGAGCAGAAAGCAAACTCGCACTGATCGGACCTCAGTGCGTCCTTTGGGAGGTTGCGCCATATTCCCAAATCCACCTGCATGGCCAGATCCACCTGTCTACGCTGTTCATCTGGCGTCGGAATTGTTTTCTGGCATTTCCACCGCCTCATCCGGAACTCATTTTCTGCAAGCTGCTTCAACAGATCTACCTCATCCCAGTGTTTTGTGGCCATTTAATTAAATGTCTGCAAGGACACAGACCATGAGCTTTCTCACATGCATCTCGCTTTCAACTGGATTTTATGCTCTTTCATACATGTGTTTTGTCAAATGCAGCTCCTTTGTGCTAAAAGACATAAACCTATAAAGGCATCTTCATTTTGGGGGTAAACAAGTGTGGAATGCTTGATATAAAGATGAAAGAGACGTGTCGCATCTGTGGAAGGGACCTCTGTGGTAACCAGCGGAGATGGATCTTCCACCCAACCGCCAAGCTAAACCTGCAGGTGCTGCTGTCCCACGCTTTGGGACAAGATCTGACCCGAGATGGCAAAGGAGAGTTTGCCTGTTCCAAGTGCACCTTCATGCTGGACCGCATGTACCGCTTTGACACAGTGATTGCCCGGGTGGAAGCCTTGTCCATAGAAAGGCTCCAGCGGCTCTTGCAAGAGAAGCACAAGCTAAGACAGTGCATATCAGGCCTGTATCGGAAAACCAACTCTGAGGACTGTGGTTCGGCTCCACTAGATAGTGAGGAACTGGGGGATGTGATTGTGGACATTTCAACTCTCACCCATGCTAAGTATTGTGCCCTGCTTCAAGAGGACCTAGTGTACTCTTTGTATGAGTCTTGGGCAGACAATGGCTTGGATTGTCACCATCACCACCACCCTCAGTGTTATGCTGGCCAGGGATCAGAGGTTACGATGTCAGGGTCACACCATTGTGCACCCAGCACTCCCAGGAAGTGTCGGGGATGCTCTCACTGGCGGGTTGCAGACTCCGACTATGAGGCCGTTTGCAAGGTGCCCAGGAAGCTGGCACGGAGTATTTCCTGTGGACCATCAACCAGATATTCAGCCAGTGTAATTGGTGTTGGTGAGGAATTGGCTGAAAAAAGCAAGGAAGGGTCAGATGAACCCCCTTCCTCTCTTACTTTAGTCCCTGGTTCTCAAAACCCATCAAGGATATCTGATAGTGATCGTACTCTAGCTGGACGGGCCAGCTCCAGCCCCTCCATAGCATCCCTTGAGATCACTGAGGAATATAATCAACCTGAAGCCATAACAGATAGGCTGCTGAGCTCTCCCAAGGAACCAATAAGCGACCAGATATTTGACTCTCTCACTGAGGAGCACATGGTAGCTCCACACGGCCAGTCCTTCTCCAGTCCCAGCCTCTCACTGGCCCTTTGTTTGGTACAAAGTTATGCTGTCCACCGCCCAGTCCGGAGTACAAAGGGGAGTAAAATCCCAGTGCTGCTCAAACAGATATCCAGAAATGGAGGCACAAAGTTGAGCTTCCCTGATCAGTTACTGGGTATGGCTTACAGATTTCCAGGTGGGGAAAGGGAGAACCACATTCCGACCCCTGAGCTGGATGCCCCTCTGATCAGGCTGAATGTTGGGAGAGATCAGGGTCTAAACACAGAAGACACGGAGGACTTATTTTATGACGTGTATAAGGAGTATCCTCCCCCACCCCCTCACCAGGTATAATACCTCATCAAGGATGGTGCTGAATAGAAATATTTTACTACTGCAGAATGAGTTGTGAAATTTTCGCTGGATGAAATGCTAATCTACAGTTTCTGCAGTACCTCAAGTGAACTAACTTAAAAGGCTCAGGCGCTTGAAGTACAGCCTATCTGGCTTTCCCACAAAATTGGAACTGTCACAATTTTTAGCCTAATTAGTCACATAACCATGCTGTCAGTCAGTGAAAGCTGCTTTCTGCAGCAAGCCTTTACACTCGTAGTGTGATGTGTTTGGCCTTGCAGTCATCACTGAAATGGTGGAGGTTTGATGTGGGCTGAGACTTATGGTCCAATTACCTAATGTCTGAATGTAGGTGTACTCACAAAAGGTCATTTGTCACGTCAACAGAGCAATCTGAAGGCCCAGGATTTTTCATCTTGAAAATTTGCAGAAAATAGCAATTATGTTAAAACTGCAACTCCTAAATCAACAAGCAAAAATATATTCAACTTACATATGCAACATACATTTCAAGGGGTGTCTTAGGTGTCAAATAAAAGTCTCATCCATTAATTGGTAAAAGGTCGGTTGTATGGCAGGATTTCTGATTTCTGAAGGACCCCATATGAGCATGTTTAAGCATCCGGGTTTTTATTTGTGCAGTCTTAATATTGCATGCGTTTTCATCTCCATAATGCTTAGTGATAGCTTTGGGGTGTGTAGTCACTCAGAATTTAGTGTTGCTTATTAGATGGTTTTATGTCTGACCCAGAGCTGCGGACTTAAGTGGGTTATGTGGGGGAGACATTAAAACAGGGACTCTACTATTGGCCTATTTTTGCTCCTAGCCCTTGAGGCAAAATCGTCCACACAATGTCAGATCACTCTGTTTGCTTTTCACTGGTTGGTGCTGAGAATCGTGCAATTAAATAACATTTTGTGCATTTGAAAAAAGAAACAAATACTGCCAATAACAGATATAAATAGTTCTTAACTATATTATTGCTTTGAGATTCATTTTATAAGGTAGTATATCATAATAGCAACCATCTTCTAGTTTGTGAATTTAAATGCTGGTTACGTAAGGACCAAAGTGGAACGCACTCTTGCTAACTCACGCATGCAAATGCGCACACAGGCCTCCAAATGCTCACTCCTCTGGATTTTTACCATTTGTTCCCATGAATGAGCTCAAGTTTTTAAAAGTGAAACACACATGACATAACCTGTGAGAGTTCCCTGTTGGCTTTTCTACAATTCAGGATCAAACATTAAGACTGATTGTCAGTCCTTTATCTGACACACAACTAATTCAGTAGCAGGCTTTGGTTCGAGGAGTTGGTTGTACAATTGTTTTTTGCTGTCATGTCTTACAGAATCTCGTTGAGGAGCAGCAGAGTCAACTGAACCAGTATGAGTGTGCAGCCGGTCAGTGTTTTAGCGAGCTACAGAAGGCCCAGCTCCAGGTCCAATCCCTGCAGGCGAAAATCCATGAAAGTGAAGCCAATAATATGGTAAAGCAAATAAAAAAAGACTAATTTTCTTATTTTTGTTTTGCGTACATCTCAAGCTCTATGATACTGATCCTTGTGTCTGTCCATAGAAGTTGCAGGAGAAGCTGAATGAGATGGAGTGTGAGCTGCGTTCACTTCGCCAGGCAAGTCAAAGTCAAGAAAGAACCATCCAGGGCCTCACAGAGTCCATCAGTACCAAAGACAGTGAGGTGAGTTTTTTTTTTTTACATGAAACGTGTTAGGATCATGTATTCTGTGCCATCAATGTATTTGTGTGTGCCAATAATGGGTTCATCTCCAAGGCTCAGGAGCTATATCAGCTGATTGAGGGCCAGAACACCACATTATGTAAGCTGCGAGAAATGGCACATCGGAAGCAGCTTGCACAAACCATGGTGAGAACTTCTTAATGTGTGCCAACAAGAGTTCACACCCAAAATCATCTCTTCCCTTCCGGCTGGTACCATAGCATTTGTCCACGTGCTGTGATTCTCTAGGCTCCAGAGGGTGGCAATGGATCATTGACCCTTGCCCAGCTGCAGGGTGAGCTGGTTGGAGTACAGAGCTCCCTCTTCTCCCTGGGGTTGGAGTTAGAGACCAGTCAGAGGAGTTTAAGACAGAGTCAAAGGCTGGGAGAGGATCTGGTTCGGTTCAAAGACAGGCTCACCTCTGATCTCCAGGATGCCTTGCAGCAGAGGGAGGTGACCGAAAAACACAATCAGGTTAGTATTTGAGAGTGCTGGTAAATCAGTCATTGAACAGCACATCTTTCGATAGATACAGCAGCATGTGTGACCTCTTACCCCTCGGACGCAGGATCTGCGTTGCGCCCTTCAGAAAACTCGCTGCAAGCTTCAGGACAAGGAAGCAGCCTTGAAGGAGGGTGAGGCAGAGAGACTCACTTTGCTGCAGGGGAAAGACAGATGCATTGCCCAGCTCAAGCACACTCTACAGGAGAAAGAGTTAGTGTTACAGGTAACACCAAGGCTCCGGGTATACAGATGTACAGTCTTGCACATATACCTCAACCCATCTAAAACTTTTATTCCCACAGGAGTACTCGGAGATGATGGAATCAACAGGAAGCTCCAAACCAAGAGACGCACTGCTGGAGAGGCTAAGGAAACGTATTCAGGATAGAGACAGAGAACTAGAGGTATATTGAAGACATGCATGCATTTAAAAAACTAACATATGATGAAAGGTTGCTTCTTTAGCTAAAGAATGAAGTGTTAGAGCATTTTACATGTTGAGGAAAGTCCTGATTAGATGCTAAAGTAAAAGTCATTGGAATTTGATTGTTGAAGGCTAACCATCAGATTCACAGGGGCTTCACAGAATTCTTTTTTTTTTAATTATAATCTAAGAAATCAAATGCTGATGATGACAAAGTCCCACAAATGCCCCAGTCAGAGGAAAATTACACAATGTAATATTTTGCAGAAAGACATTTGTCGGTGGAGGCATATACTCTAATCAGTCTGAGTACAGCCGCCATCCAGATGCTTACATTTGTCCACGCTTAGGTAGAAGGTAATATGGGAAAGACAGAGAGATCCCATTTTAACTTTCAGGTTGATTGAGGGAATATTTTTCAAGAAAATGTACCATCCTCTAAAAAACAAACAAACCGATGAGCCCACAACATATTTTTTGTGCTATTTGCGTTAGGAGGTTCATTTTAGCATTTAGCCATAATACAGAACGTCTTAAAGAAGATGGACTTCACAGATTCCCAGAATAGAACCAGTGTGAATTCCTTCTCTGCTGCCCGCAGCGATCCATCGATGAAAAGTTTCGCTGTCTGGAAGAGCATGAGGGCCATGTGAGGAGGCTGCAGCTTGCTCTGAGGGAGAAAGAGCGGGATTTGGAAAAACTCCGCTGCATCTTGTCAAACAATGAGGAAACCATCACGGTATACTAATAGATAAATGGCTGGGCCTATCATATGCATTTTGAAATACCTTATTTCAGAGCTGTGGCAATTCATCATTTTATATTTTCAGACAGTAATCAGGACCAACCACAAGTTGCTTTTTTACATATATACATCTGATTGCATCTTAGAGCCTCGATACCCTGGCACGAGGCAAGGAGCTTGAGCTTGAGCAGGCGGCTGAGGCCTACAGGAACCTTCAATGGCTGAAGCAGCAGAGTGGAGACAAGGAGAGAAACACCCTGAGAGAGAAAGATACTATCATTGGTCAACTACAGGCAGCTCTGCAGGCACGCAGCAAGGAGACACAGGTAACACATGGACATGTATGCACGCACATGCATGCACACGCGCAAACACACACACACACACACACACACACACACACACACACACAGACACACACACACATTTATGCTTTTATTGTGTTCGAATTGTTTGCTGATGTGCCATTTTCAAAGGTTAGGAAAACAGTCAAGGTAGACAAACCTGTAGAGCTTGTTTTGACTTTCACTAGTACAACAGGTGTGCTAACTCAGTCTTTTTAATTGTGTATATGTGTGTGTCCCTTTGTGTCTATGTGTGCAGGATCTGACAGCGGCTCTCATTGCCAGAGTCCAGGCTGGCCCGACCGAGGTTGTGGAGGAGCTGAAGGCTCGGCTGGAGCTGAAAGAGAAGCTCTTCCAGGAGCTGTTGGCAGATCGGGGTCGTCAGGCAAATGAACACCAAACACAGGTTCATGACCTGTTCAACACTCTTAGCTCCAAGGACCAGTACCTGCAGGTAGGCTGTTTTCTGGTCTGGGATCAGTGTTGATGTACAGTTGAAGTCACTGGATGGTATCGAAGTACAGCAAGTACATTTGGTATGAGTGATTCATCTTCCACTGGGTTATTTTACATCCTTTATACTCCATTGTGTCCCCAGGACAACTCCTACAGGCTTTCTTTGGTGATCAGTGAACGGACAGGTCAGCTGCAGGAGCTCCGTAGACAGCTGTCACTGAGAGAGCAGGAGCTCTGCGAGCTCAGGCGAGACAAGGAGAGAGAGATGGGAGGAGAGACGGAGCATCTGCAAAGTCTACTCAAAGAGAAGGAAGATTTTATCAAGGTTACCCAATCCCAACATTTACTGTTTTGTCGGATTTTTTTCTCTGGCGCATCTGAAATTCACAGCAAACTTGACCCTCCAGGAGATTATGCAGGGCCAAGAGAGGACAATGCAACCGCCCTCACAGGAGAGTGAGGCAGAGATGAAGGCTCTCCAGGAGGAGCTGCAACTGATGCTGAAAAAGGAGAAGGAAGCTCAGGTACACTTCTGGACCCTGCTGGTGCATTGTAATCTAGCAGGCCTCCCATCTCTCATTGTCTTACATCCTATGTTTCTTTTCCTTTTTTGCAGCAAGAGCTCTCTGCTCTGCGTTTATCTTTGGCTCACCAGCAGGCTAAGGGAGACGTCTCAAAAGACAGCTCAGATCACCAAGTAGGTTATTTGCCAGTAAGACAATATTATTATTTTTAACTGTCTGACTAACTATTTTTCCATAACACTTCATACCTGTTCAAAATAGAATTTGTTGGAGCAGCTTATTTCAGAGTACTATAAGCTAAACGATGCCCTGAGGATGGAGAAGAGACTCTACCAGAGTCTCACCCATATTCAAGCAAAGAATGAAAGGTAGGGAAACTGATTGTTTTGACACAATGATTGATTTTTTTTTTTTTTTTTTTTTTTTTTTAATCCAATATTGTTGCTGCTTCTCTAACCTGCCCGTCTCATCTGGCAGCAGCTCAGAGAAAATTCGGGCCCTGCACACTGAGCTGGACTCAGTTCAGGCACTCCGTGGACAGCTGGAGGAGGTCCTGGCCAGGACCCGCAACATGATGCTAGTGCTGGAAAGAGCAGCTGAAAGGCAGCCTAACTATGGAGGTGGGGTTGGGCTGGGTTCAGCCTCCCGGGCTGCAGGGGGCGATGACACAAACGAGAGTGATTCTCTTTCAGACCACAGCACTGAGTGACTCATGTAAAATGGAGCTGTTGGTTGTACTGATGGTTATTTATTCTAAAACAATTGTGGACCTATAATATAACTGAATACAAGTAGGACCGTTCAGCCTGCAAACAGCTTCAACTGAATAACAAAAGCACTATTCATAGTCGCAGGAGGCTGTTCAGATTAACCTCTGGTATGAAGTGGCAAAGTGCAACTCGAGTTCTTATTTATTAACATATTATGTCCTTGTTGTTTTAAGATGCTTTTTGAAAAATGCCTGCGTATTGGTTTTCAGTGCTATTTTTCTGTATTGCCATTTTTCGTGTACAGTACTGTCTTTCACTCGTGATACTCTTCCAGCCTTAGTGTCACAGTGAAGTTGCATCTCGTGGAGACACTGGAGCTCATGCCTTTGTGTGAAATGTCTCGCCATCCATTTGTCTTGAACCATTTCTTTGTGTGAAGGCCCAAGATAAAATCCAAAAAATAAAAGAAGGCCAAGTAGTTCACGTCAGTTCAACCTTAACTTCTGACTTTATGAGCGTTTCGTATGCAGTTTTATAAAGTAAACCTGCTCTGCTCCAGATACATTTTAGCCTGAGAGTAATGCATGAGGTAAGCTCAGCCATATTGGATGTTTGATAGTGATTACTTAATTCCTTAAAGGTATGATATATATTGTTTGTGGCTGAATCCCCTTGTTTAAGCTAAGTTCAGCAAGACAGTAGCACTTTATGGTAGCTGGTAGTTTGCTTGTCTCAACCCTTCCTCATTATCACAGGTAATGTAAACACCAGTAATAAAATCTCACATTTGTTATTTTATATTAGGTAGAGTACAGTTCCTTGGAATTTTGTGCCCTGATCTCTCATCTAGCCTCAAAGACGGAATCTTTGTGAATGCCTATTTTGTATTTTAAATGCAACAGAAATAAAAAAATGTGCTGGCTTTTTGTTTAAAGCACGTCTGTTATGAATTTCTCTTTATTGTGTTTAAATGTGAATTTTCCACAAGAATAGCCCATCCCAGAAATCCCTCTTTTTGTCATTTATATACCCTCTATCTCTCACCAGAACCAGCCCTTCTCCCTAAATCAGTAAAAGATATGTTTCTCTCCCCCAAAATTTGTCTTGCAAGGATTATTAATATACTTCCTTTGATTACTTTTACATACAGCCCTGTAAATGGTGTGGGAAAAAGTAGCATTGTCATCAGAAGTACAAGAAGATAATAGAGACATTGTCAAGCTGAATCAGTGTTTCCTCATTTCTTCACCCTCATGCATGAAACTGTGGCATGGATCACAACGTTTGCATGGCAGTTTTGTTGATATCCAACGCTAAAACTAACATGCATCAAAATACAGAGAGTCTTTCATCGAATGGCCCGTAAATTTCAAGTTTTGCCTTATTGGGCAAACCAAATACACTAAACAACACATTCAGTTTCAAGAAGTTCTCACTACAAATGTCCCCTTTGTGAGGGTCACGTTATTGGTGCCACAGTGAACAAACAGGGCCTCACATTCACTCGGTTTAGCTTACAGTGCACATTGTTCAATCAATAATAACCTAGCAGTTTCTCTCCATGAATTTCCCGCCCTGCCTCTCGTGGTGCTAATAAGTATTGTTTTCCTATAAAGCAAAATCTATATGTCCATATAGGGTAATCTCATAATAGGTCGCAATGACGCACAAAGCAACTACACACACAAACATCTGTCCCCAAATTGTATGCTCAATGTGTGTCTTTGCCTATCTAAAGTTCTTCCTTCCTTTTTGTAATATAAAATATTTTTAACTCCTGCCACTTGCTTTCCACTGAGCCTCTGATTCCTGACAGTGGACCAACACCCATTTATATGTTCCTCTTGCTCACCTGTGTCAACATTCAGCTAACAGCATAACAATACTAGGTGTTGAGCATCTGCTGTGTATTTCTAGTTTTGACACATTTCCGAGCCTCCTTCATGAGTTCATATGACAAAAACCCAAATCCATTATGTGTACTCAGCTTAAAGTGCTTATAATCTGGCCGTCACACACTCGAAGTAGGGTGGGTTGCACCGCCTTGGATGTGTTTTTGGCAGACTGGCACTGTATGACATAACATTCCCGTTTTATCCCATGACTTCCAGTGCAGGGATTCAGTGTACAGATGGGAAAGAATAGGGTAGACAGTAAAACAAAAAGAATACAAGGTGATGATTAAGAAAGAAATTACAATTTTCACCTGAAACTTATCCTCAAATGTTGGTGTGTCTCCAGATATCAGCACTGAGGAGGAGGAGGAGGAGGAGGAGGAGAGAGATGATGAAGATGGCACCAGTGACGAGTTCACAGACAGCATAGAGGAAGAGGAAGATAAAGTGACAGCAAAAAAACAGACGTGCATCCAGGTAAAATAGTGTTTACCAGTGAATACATTTTAAACACCAGGATTTTAATCATAAACTCAGCATTTTACACACTTTGAATAACTTTCTGAATATGTAGACATCTGAGAAGGTCTGTGGTGTGAGTAGAAGATCGGTGAGGGAGTCACCTCTCCAGCCAAACTATGAGGCGAGGGGCACAAAGCAACAACCCCCTGATGTCGAACTTGAGGAAATAAAGTCCCAGCTTGGGAGTGAGGGATATACCTCACTGACTCAGATGAGGTACACTTGAGTCATCTGGAAACATGTCTGAAACAGGAATGTTGATTGTGGTGCTGCCGATAATTCTCTCCTCGTCTCCTGTTCGTCCCTGTTATCTCCCAAGGACTGCACTGCAGATGCTACAGAAAGAGAACCAGCTCCTGAAAAAAAGCCAAGAGCTGACGACAAACCAAGAAGAGAATGACAACAGTTTTAACCAGGAACAGGAGGAAGAAGAAGATATGGACACTGAATACGAGGAAGATGAAGAGGAGGAGCCAGCCGCCGTGCCAGTGGGAAAGCGTGGCCCTTCATGTTTGAGTCTGAATGAGGTGCAAGGGAAAAGACACTGCACGTGGCCTCAGTCAGCTCTTGACACACAGCAGACTACGAGGGTAACTGTCGATACATGTCAACGTAGATGTTCAACCTAGCATGTTATTTATGCCATTATTCCTTTGCTTATTAGTTCTGCTTGACACACAGGGAAAGATTACCATGCAGCAAACATTTAATTTAACACTTGCATCGTTATTTTAAATAGAAATTGAAAGCCTCTGTTTTCCAGATGCAGCACAGTTAAGCCTCGGAGCTCTTTTCTCTTCTCAGTACTGAGGTTTCTTTTGACTGTCTGTGCAGGAGTTTTTTGTTCTTTCAGTCCCGTGGTTGAGCTCTATGTCAAAAAAATTAAATATATAACGGTGTTCTGCCTGCCTGAAGACTAGGATATTTTAAATTGCATACTTCCTAAAGTCAGTGTTAAAGCGTGCATCGAAATGAAATAATTAAAGCATTGACCGATCTCTGGTTTTAAGAACTTTTTGTTTTGCAGGACGGCGTGGACGCTGTTAAAAACAGCGATGTGGGAGCACTCTGGCGGGACGAAGAGGAGGGTCTTAGTGAAGAGGCAACCCGCCTGCGCTCAGATCTGGCTCTGAGCCGGCAGGAGAACAGAGAGCTGCAGGAGAGACTGATGGTGTCTGAGGCTACGGTCCAGGCTCAGGCTGAACAACTGAAAGACTACAGGGACCTACTCAGTGAGTCGCTCTCAGGAGCTGGAATGAAGTCAGTCACACTGGCGTGAAAGTGATCAACATTTCAAGTCAATGGTGTTCAATGTATAGAAATGGAATTCTTTTAAATTTCACAGCAGAGACATCTGTCCAGCAGGCCAGTAAGCAGGTGCAGGTTGATCTTCAGGACCTGGGTTATGAGACTTGTGGCCGCAGTGAAAACGAAGCTGAGAGAGAGGAAACCAGCAGCCCAGGTGACGAAGTTAAAACTTTTTAACCGATGTATTTTTTCTCCTTTTAGCGACTGTTATCAACAAGGTTGTCTGTATCTCTCTCATCTGCCCAGAGTTTGATGACCTGGAGATGTGCACTTCGCTCTCCCATCACGATTATGAAGGTGTGGGTGGCAGCTGGTACTCAAACAGTTGCAGAAGTAGCAAAGGTGGTTATGAAATGGAAGACGAGTCTACGTCTCTCCAGAATCTGGTCCAGGATCTCCGCGCACAGCTGACACGCTGCCACAAAGTGATCCGCGGGCTTCAGCTGCGTGTCCGCTCCTTATCCGCAACAAGTGACTACGCATCCAGCCTGGAGCGCACTCCACGCAAGGTAACGCAGAGCAGCTGTTCTGCATTGCTGACACCTTGACTTCGCTTTAAAACACTCCATAACAACTTGTCCTTAAGGTAAACTGGGCGTTTGAGACATCACTGGCCCCAAGCGGCATGGAAGAGGATGAAGGCTGGATGTCGGACACCCATGGGATTCGATCGGGGCCCAAGCCCGGCAGGGAGCTGCGAGAACTGATGGAACGTGTCGCATCACTCGAAGCCCAACTGAAGAACTCCAGGATGGAGGGGGATGGCCAACTTAAAGAGGGTAAATGTGGTACCTGGCCAGGGTGAGTGTAAAGAACAGGACTGTAATTCTGTGTGTGTGTGTTTGCATGTGTTTGTTGTCTCGTCTTCTATCCCACCTGCACGTATTCCACATGCTGTATATGAGACCTTTTAGATCATGCATGTCTGTTTAGTCAAGTTAGGCTATTTGCTTATTGTTTCCAGTATTTTGTCAGAATACCTGAATTTTGTGAAATGTCTGTAAGTCGAAAAGGGTCATGCAGATGTTACTTGACTGCACACAATTCTTTGGTTCCAACAGAGTGATATAACAAACCTGTGCTTACAGTATAATTAGTTTAGCTTGTGATCAGTTTTTGCTGCGCTGTGAAAACCGCAGTGATCAAGGCTGGCTGCCGGCAAAAACACATCTCTTCTTCTTATTCTCTCTACAGGAAGTACAACTCTCTGATCCAGTCTCAAGCTCGTGAGCTGTCCCACCTCAGGCAGAGGATGAGAGAGGGTCAAGGAATCTCCCATATCCTCACCCAACACCTGGTTGATACCACCAAGGTGTGGTAAATTCCCTCAGTCAATTTGCTCTCGATTCAGTTGTTTTATATTCTATTACAATCAAGTCCAACAATTTATTTGACTTTTTTCCTCATATATTTGGGCATCCGTTGAAATCTTCAATGATATATAGGCATTTGAGGAACTCCTGCGTGCCAATGACATTGACTACTACATGGGGCAGAGTTTTAGAGAACAGCTGGCACAAAGCTCCGCCCTGGCACAGACAGTGACTGCCAAGATCAGTGGACGTAAGAACCCTCATCCATCTCTTCCAGCAGTTACCTTTCATTCTTAGATATTCTGTTTTTTCCCTCTCACATGCCGAGTTTGTTTAACATCTACAGGAGACCACGTGGAGGGCCATAATGACAAAACAGGCCATGAGTTGCTTGCCTTACAGTAAGTCAGCTTAATTTTATTGGTGTTTCATGTTTCATTATTTAAAATATTCGAAACAGATGCATACACGTACACTGTGGCTGAAGATCATATGCTGTCCTCTGCTGAGTCATCCTACATTAAGTGTTTTAACTAGAAAGCAACTGTCTGTCATATCCCCTGTGGCTTTGTGATCTGCTGGATTCCCTATAAGTTATTAGCTCTCTAACCCAGTCTTGGTTATTGGTTTACATTGTCATGTGATGCGGTACAGCATGTGAGCTGCTGTCCACATGCCTGCCTATGGTTAAGAGGAGACAGAAGGTTGCTGTTAATCCACACACACACACACACACACACACACACACACACACACACACACACACACACACACACACACACAAGCAACAGCGTGCCTTCTTTATTGTTAAGTTGCTTTATCTGGATAGACCACTTTGAGGTGTCCCACCAGATGGGTTTAAGAGGCTCAGCGTGTCGGTCCTTCCCCGCAAAAGGAGGAATGTACCAGTTGGATCTATTAGAATCCGCTTGGCTCCTTTTTGATTTCTTTTGACGTGCGCAAAAACAAATTTTGATAAGAACTGGTACTACAGCCTCTGTCAGAGTATGATAAAGAGGGGTTGTAGTTATCAACAAATACAGCCACTATCTATTGTGAATAATCACTACTTTGAACCTCAAATTTTTATAATATGAAAGACTTCTTTTCTTTGAATAATTAAATTTTAAATGGCTAATCTGTAGAACTCTGTATACCTTTGCCCTGGAAATGTGCAACTTGGTAGACCGGATCAGGATAACATAGAAAAGAACGACCTAACAAAAAAATCGATTGCAAGCTGATAAAATGCAGCAAAAAAAAAATACATGTAATAGATGAATAAACAAATACATAAATCCATCCATCCATCTTCCACTGCTTATCTGAAGTCGGGTTGTGGAGGCAGCAGCAAGAGCAGAGAGGCCCAGACTTCCCTCTCCCCAGCCACATGGTCAAGTTCCTCTGGGGGGACCCCAAGGAGCTACCAGGCCAGCTTAGAGGCATAGTCTCTCCAGCGTGTCCTGGGTCTTCTCTGCGGCCTTCTCCCAGATGGACATGCCCGGAATACCTCCAGGTGGTGTCCAGGAGGCATCCTGACCAGATGCCCAAGCCACCTCCTCTGACTCGTCTCTATACGAGGGCGCAGTGACTGTACTCCGAGCTCCTCCCGGATGGCTGAACTTCTCACCTTATCTCTCTGGGAGAGTCCGGCAACCCTGCAGAGAAAACTCATTTTTGTATCATGCTTGTATTTGCGATCTCCTTCTTTCGGTCACTACCAACAGCTCGTGACCATAGGTGAGGGTAGGAACGTAGATTGACCAGTAAATTGGGAGCCTCACCTTCTGGCTCAGCTCCCTCTTCACCACGACAAACCGGTACAGAGTCCGCATCGCTGCACCGATCCGCCTGTCGATCTCTCATTCCATCCTTCCCCCACTCATGAATAAGACCCCGAGATACTTGAACTCCTCCACTTGGAGAAGGACGTCTTCCCCGACCCTTTTCAGGCTGAGCACCATGGTCTCCATGGTTGTTCACCGTGGTCTCGGATTTGAAGGTGCTGATCCTCATCCCGGCCGCTTCACATTCGGTTGCTAACTGCTCCAGTGAGAGCTGGAGATCATGGCCTGATGAAGCCAACAGAACTGCATCGTCTGCAAAAAGCAGAGACTTGATCCTGTGGCCACCAAATCAGATCCCCTAAACACCCTGCCGGAGTGTAGCTCCCACCTGAAACGGGTCAGACTTACAAAGCCTTGAGGAACCCAGGGCGGACCTCATCCACCCCCGGGGCCCCACTACCGAAGAGCTTTTTGACTGCTTCAGCAACTTCAGCCCAAGAAATAGACGAGTCCTCTCCAGACTCCCCCGGCTCTGCTTCCTCATTTGATGGCGTTTCGGCGGGATTTAGGAGGTTCTCGAAGTATTCTTGCCACCGATCAACAAGGTCTCCGCTCCCACTGTACACAGTGTTGACAGAGCACTTCTTGCACTTCTTCCCCCTCCTGAGCCGCCGAATGGTGGAATCTCCTCAAAAGACCACTGGAAGCCATTTTCCATGGTCTCCCCGAAGTCCTACCACGCCCAAGTTTTTGCCTCGGCGACCACCAAAGCAGCATGCTGCTCGGCCTGTTGGTACCTGTCTGACGGGCATCCTGCCCCACCATCGGAGCCAGCTCACCACCAGGTGGTGATCAGTTGACAGCTCAGCGCTTCTCTTCACCCGAGTGTCCAGGATGTGCGGGCGCAAGTCTGACGACACGACCACAAGGTCGATCAAAGAACTGTGGCCTAAGCTTGCATTGGTGCCAAGTGCACATATGGACACCTTTATGCCTGAACATGGTGTTTGTTATGGACAATCCATAACGCGCACGGAAGTCCAATAACAAAACACTGCTCGGGTTCAGATCCGACAATCTGACACTCACCACAGGCAACACAGTAGGAATTTTATTGTGCAGGGAAACATATTTCCTTGCTGTGCATATGAAAACAAACACATTCAATCCTTGAAATTAATTAATATGCTCATAGGCCTACTGTATGAAATCACATTTTAAGCAGAGAGACATTTTTCATCAGATCAGACTTTCCATACATTGTTTCCATCATCATTACCAGTAGTCGGTGTTACACCTTTATTATTACCCTTGTTGTGTGTATTGTAATCTCCAGATACCACTTTCATGTCACTGTGTAGGTTGAGTAAGGAGCTTCAGCAGAAAGATAAAATCATCGAGTCTCTCCACACCAAGTTGCAACACCGTCCAGAAACTCCATCCAGTTGTCAAGCCCTCTCTGAGACCACTGACCACTCAGACAGGACCTCTCTGGTTTCTGATGAGTATCGGACAAATGAAGACTTGGAGCTCTGCTCCGATTTAGATGCCAGAGACTATCAGCATGAGCACCACCTGCCACAGCCAGGACATGGATCTGAACAGAACAGTGAGCATTCCTTACTTATCTGTTGTGTTTCTGTCTCTCTGTCTTGAATGTCTCTCTTCAATCATTTCGCCCTCCAACCCCTTCTCGTAGTCCCTCCTATCCCATGTCTCCATGGCACCCTCAAGTCCTCCAGCAGCTGTCCCAGCATGCTTTGCTCTGCCTCTGTCAGTTTGAGCAGTCAGCCCTTCAGAGGTAGGGCACTTAAAGGGCTATGACTTATAAAGTACCCAAAGAGTTTGTTTTCTTGTTTTGTTTTGTATGACACTACCTGTCACTTTCCTCCAGCCCTTTTCAGTGAGCCTGTTCCCTCCTCCCTCCCTGCCCCCTGTGGCCCTGACGTCTGGGGTGGGAAAGTCTCTCCTGACCCCCAGCCCAGGGCCTTGTCTGTGATCGCTGTTCGCCCAGAGTTGGATACACTGTGCAAACAGATGAGTGAGCAGAACAGGGGTGAGGGGCCAGGGAGTGTGTGAAGTTTATTTCAAAATAATACCATGACACTCTCTTCCCTATATTGTCTGTTATCCTGGACTGCAATTTAAAGTGACCTCTTCGGTTAACACGTCTATTCCCCATGTGTGTTACAGGCTTCAACATCCCCCATGGAAAGCCACTGTTCACTCTCTCACCTGCCACACAAAACCAGCATGAACGTACCAACTACAGCCACCTATCCCATCACACCTTTCAACAGTATCATCTGGATGGCATTCCTGAAGGACACGCACTGAAGTCCGACTCGGGTCTGGTGACAGGAGGAGCGCCGTGGGACACAGACACCACAGCTCACCCGTTAGGATCACCTGGGCATCAATTAGGAAGCAGCCACACAGGTAAGGTGATGTCAGTCAAGGCAAAAGTCAATAAAACTAATTTGATGTAAGTGTAAGAAGGCTTTCTACAAAAGTCGATTTACTCAACTGAATCTAAAAACCATATTGACAAGTAAGCTCTTTGCATGTACTCAAGCGAAATGGTGACTGAATTGTCATTGTTTTGTCCGTAGGGGTGAATTTGATAGAGGAGCACCTGCAGGAGGTGAGGTGTCTCCGTCAACGTCTGGAGGAATCCATCAGGACAAACGAGAGGCTCCGTCAGCAGTTGGAAGAGAGACTGGCCAGCACTGGTCGTGATGGAGGTACTGCAGCGCTCATGCACATCCCAATTGTAGTGGTTACTTCATTGCGACTCGAACTAAATACCTCCTCCCTTTTCAAGGAGCACCCACAAACATCTATATTCAGGGACTGGACACGGTCACCCAGCTGTCAAATGAAATCAGAGTCTTAAAGGAAGAAAACTTGGGTCTTCAGTCTCGTCTGCAGGCCAGCACAGGTACGTCAACGGGGTGCTTGATTTAGTAGCTGGGATTTGTACTATTTTTACTTAAATCTATTTGAATAATGTTCCTCCCTCAGACACATGTGAGGAGGTGGTACAGCTGCGGGAATCAGTGATCACAGCACACGCCCGCCTGAAGCAGGCCGAGCTGGAGGCCGAGCAGTGGAAGGAGGAATTGAGACGTCTCCAGGCCCACAGCCAGGAACAGGGACAGCAGATACATACATTGAGGCAGGAACGACAGGCCAGTCAGGAAAAAATCAACAGGTGTGTACGCTGAGGGAATGCACATTTTCATAATTTCGTCTTTTATATATTTCGTTGAGCCCATGTATTATTCCTGTATCTGTACATCTACAGGCTCCAGCATGAGGTTTCTCTTCTTCAGCAGCAGCTGTGTGAGAGCAGGGAGCTCATCCACTCCCTGCAGAGTGAACTGCACGTATATGATCGTGTATGCTCCAAGTCTAGCAAAGGTCTGTCTCTCTCTGCACAAGCTAAATGAAAGGACTGTGTTGTTTGTAGGAATTTTTTAACTGCACTTGGTCATCAAGTGATAATATATAAAAAAAACAACTAAAAATACATTATATCCATGACAAGAATATGTTCAAAGATGGTACAGTTTCAAATAAATATACATTTATTCTGTATCTAAAGATATTCAAGTTGTAAAAATTTATTATAGAAGTGTTTTATTCCAGTGTAAAGAAAACAAAAATAAATAAGATACAGTAGGTCAGTTATGCAAAATGGTCTTAACTCCATCCTCTGTGATGCTATTACATGACAATAAGTTGCTGTAGTGGGGATCTATTTGTGGATAAGAAAGCGCAATCGGATTCAATATTTGATAGGATTCAACTTGTTTTTTCTACATGGAACAAAAGTCTGTTATTTATTCTCTTCTTTTATAATGAAGATTTATCCTCTCCAATGAAACATAATTAAAAAACTCATTAGATATGGCAAGTTTTTTTTATCATACTGTGTATTCCTGGTTTTATGATTGCTAACTATTGTCTTTTAAGGGTCTGAAATAATCTGTCAGACTTTTTATATGTTGTCTTCAGGCTACCTGTGCGAGGTCCCGGGTCTACCAATAGAATTTGGGGAGCTATTGGGCGAGGTGAGGAGCCTCCGAGCCCAGTTGCAGAACAGTGTCCAGGAGAACAGCGCCCTCAAGCAGCTGGAGCTCCACAAACAGCTGGAGCAGAAGTTGGGCGTCAGCTCTCCTCGCACTCCGTCTCTTTCTGCCCTCACTGCCAGTCCTCAGAGAGAAAACTTCTATAGACGGCAACTGCTGCACGGTGAGAGACACCATCCTTCGTATACGGATCGGCATGCATAGAGCCATTTCTTACACCTCAAATTGTTTGTTAGGCTCAGCACTGTCTGTCCAAAGCCTGATTGTTGCATTTGTGTGCCACAGACCCCGCTCCATCTCCACCAGTCAGGGACATTGGTCTGTTTAACTGTGGGTCTCCTGGTCCTCCCTATTCAGACCTGGATGACAGCCATAGCACTGCCAACGGTGTGAATTTAACTGCAGTGCATGGCTGCAGCCTATTTTACCTTATATTTGTTGACGATTGATTGTAAAGTACATGTTACTACTTATATCACTTCTAAATTTAAATTCCCTTTTGCAATATAATTAGATAATATAACATAATAATATAGATATAATAATAATAATAATTGTATTCTATTGTATTCTATATATATATAATATGATAATAATTCAACAATGTACATGAAGCTCCTCCCAAAATTTTGATCAATCTTTTGTCTCTAGCAGATCCTCTTGACCCTCATGCTGAGCTGGAAGGAGATGCACCTGATGGATCCTTTTCCAACCGTAATGGCCGCCATGCGATTGGCCACGTGGATGACTTCAATGCCTTGCAGCAACAGGTCCTCGAGGGCCAGAGCCTGGTAAACCACATGGAGATAGCGCTACAGGCGTGTCAAGGTCCAGCACTGGCAGAGGGAAGCCAGAACAGTGAGCTGGTGAGAATTAAAAAGGCCTTCAAGAATCTTTCAAAACACTGGGAACTTGCTTAGTAGACTCATTGGTCAACACGATTAGTCAGCATTTAGAAGCTGTGTGCTTGCTTTAGAAGTCATAAATTGAAAAAATGCATATAAAATGGACAATTGAAGATAATACTTTATTGATCCCCATTGGGGAAATTTGTGAAATTCAGAAATTAATTTCAGATTTTAATTTCAAATTAAAATTCAGAAATTAATTTCAAAAATTAATTGAAATTACTTCAGAAAAAAGCTTGTTTCGATAAGCACTGTTTACTTTTTACACCTGGTAACTGCAGAAAAGCATTTTTTATATGTAGTTGTCAGATGTTATTTAATTGTTGGGAATTTATTAATCTCATTAGTGCAGGAATCACAGCGTCCTGAGGTTTAAAAAATGCAAGGTTAATTGACTCAATCAACAATATTTAATTTTTTGTCTTAAATGATCAAATTTATTTTGTTTTTGATGTTTATACATAGACTGCAATTTGTCACCAATTTTTTACAAAAGCCTTATTAGAGTCTGAAAATTGCCATCTTTATTATACATTTAACAATGCATATTAGCAAATAAAGATGTTGAAAAGCATTTTTAAACCCCTACTACAATCCTATTAATTATCATTTAATCTTCATTGAAAAATGGTTTATACAAAAATATATGTTAAGTTTTTGACAGATTTTTTTTCCCTGGAGTTTGTGGACTATAGATGCGCTAGGACTGTCCTGTGCAACACCAAGACTCTGAGGCAGATTCTAGAGGAGGCGATGTCTCTGTTGAAGATGTTCTGGAGGGCAGCTCTGCCCAGCACCGACCCTTCCATCCAAAACCTTAAGAAGGTTAGGGAATTAAAGTGATTGTACATGTCCGGATATTGAAAAAACACATGTGGTAGTAACAACACATCTGCTGTGTGTTGGATAAAGGAGCAGTGTATGCAGGAGGAGATCTTGTCCTTAAAGCTCCGCATGTCGGAGCAGGAAGAAGTTCTGAAAGGGACAATCCAAAGACTGAGGAGCACCAGCCGCACCAAGGAAAACATGGAGCATTTCATAGTCAACCAGTGTAAGTGTTCATGTACATGAATATGTGCTCTGATCATGCAAGGGGAGACAGGTTTGAATAATCTTAGAGACTATCTGGACTTTCGGGTGACATTCAAGTGACAAGAAGGTAAAAAACAAAATAGGATCATGGTTGTCACTCAGGATGCAAGGGTTCTATTACCACCTTAGGCTTGTAGCAATAAGTTGTTGACTTCGACTTTAAAATGTCAAAATAGTACAATATTATCATTTATTCAGATTAATATAAAGATCACTATAAGATTAATATAAACTAAAGTTACTTGTACTTGTTAATTTGCTAATTGCAATGTTTCATAACTGTACTTATGTAGTCATGCACAAGTGTTTTTTTTTTATTCTTTTTAGTGTCAAGGACCCGTGATGTGCTGAAAAAAGCCAGGACAAATTTAGAGGTGGGAAAAACTTATTACAAAAAATAAATGTGCTCAATATTAGGTGACCTATGAACATAATGTGCCTTCTCCGTCACAGTACTACATGTGTCAATACTGTCATGTCAGCTGTGTCCTGATCTTAGACTGTTGTTTCAATTATACCTGTCAATCCATCACTTTTTTGTTTTTTCTCTCTTACTTGTTCCTTCGTCCTACATTCGTCTCTCCTTTCCTACCCCTTTGAACACCTCCAGAAGAATGAGCTGAGACTTTCCTCTCTAAGCTCCTCCTCCTCCTCCTCTCCTTATGCTGGTAACCGTCTGCCATCTTGTGGTCTTGAAAATAGGTATATGTTGTCCCAGATGCTGGTAGATGTTGTTCTGTCTGGATTATCCCTTCCTGTTAAACTGGAGGTGTAAAAAGCGAAACACAACGGTGGCTCGCTGGTCTGGGGCAGCTTTTACCTCTGCGTGGATTTGTTGTTTCAATCATGCTGACATCTTTGCTTCACCATTCCATCTACTCAATTAAACGGCTGGCTTTTATTTCAGTTTTTTCTGGTATCACTGCTTCATAAAAGGAGAATACTAGAATTAAATAGTTAGCTGGCTGAAATTACAGTGGAGATCAGATGCTTAAAATGCTTGTCCTGTATTAAAACAACATGAGCAAGCACACATAAAAACCTTTTGAATGACATAATATTAATGTTACTGCTGTTACCGATATGGCTCGTTTCCTCTGTTAGAAAATTTGAATTGCCAATGTGAATCTTGTGTGCCTTCATTTTCATGTCGTGGTGTAAAGATCTGAAATGAGTTACTAGAACAAAAGGCCACATGTTGAATTAGAACCCATAGCTCTGACACCGAAATACGAACAGACCCAAGCAGAGAGCTGTCAAGGCTGCTATATCATGTTTGTATGTGAATCTATTTATAACTTCAGCCTTCCACTGTGTGTGTCAAAATAACTGCACAACCCATAGTTTCTGTTTCTGAGTTTGTGCGGTCCTAGTATAATGAAAATATGTGAACAGGTATTTGACAGCTTCAAATAAGAATAAAAGATTTGCCCTTGGGATTCTGGTTTGGTACATGCTCATTCACAACAGCACACACAGCATAATAGCAAAATGTGCATGTGTATGTGCGTGCGCGCACGCGTCCATGCGTGAGTGTGGTGACAAAGGGGAAATGCTATCCCTACTCTCACTCATTCATTATTCCGATAAGGGTTGGGCGATCCGACGAGTATTGTCCATGCCTATTTTTGAACTTGGTCGCCACACAGGTGGTCCCACCTCCTATATTACAGTATAACCTGCTGACTAAAGTGCTAAAAAAAAAGGATTCTTCATTGTCAATTTCACAGTGGTAGTTCCGCATGTAGTACTCACTCAATGATTCAGATTCACTTAACCCTTTCTCAGACAGGGTTTCGGATAGGTGAACAAAAATTGGGGCTGATTTTTGTCAATTTCTCATCAAGCTATTTCAATCATCTATCGGGAGAAGATTTTTTGGTAAATGATAACACTATTATGGTCATCAACAAGCAGAGTCTTTTGCAGCTACCAATACAAATGTTTTCTTTTCAAGCTCTTAAACATCGCCCAACCTAATAGCAACTAACTGCACAGTAACCCATTCCCTGCTTCTGTGTTTTTGACATTTTATCGGTCAAATCAAACTGCCAGTCAACCCTTAAATAATCAGTTCCCTCATATTTTCCCCTTAAAATCCAGCTGAGGACCCAGGAGGTGCTGCTGGAGAGCAGCCTGCTGATTGCAGTTTCCTGAAGACCAGTGGTGCCTCCAGAAACAATGTCTCTGCATCCACTCAGCGCCCGGCGGCCAGGAAGCGCAGCAGTCAATGTCTTCTTTAGAAGTTTAAAGAACCAGCCTCAACGCCACCACCTCTGACCTCTGACCTCCACACTGGAACAGCCAAGACCCCCTCACGCCCTACATCCCCTTCTCACCCACTCCAGACCAGCCTTCCCCCTGAAAATTTCCCTTTGTTTTGCCATGAGAGTGCTTCCATCCATTCTCCTTCCAGGCAACACGTGCACAGTATAATCTGCACCTTGAGCCTTAGAAAACATCCGCCGTACTATTTCAACGCTCTCCAGTAACATCACAAGTATTATTGTCTTTTAGTGACACAGTTAGCAGTCTGCCTTGTCATGTGTGCGACAAAAGGAAGTATTAGAAATGTATCTCTGGTGGATTGAGTGGAAAGCGTCCGACTTATGGAGCAGGTCGAAGTTGTTCCTAGATACTGATCTTGAGGAACTTGCATGGTTGTGATCCAGTTTTAATTGGTTGCTGTTATGTGAAGTCATCAAGGCTCTGGTGTTTGCACAATTAAAACTAGATTTTGTGTCACTTCCCATCTATTAGTAGAGGGGGAAATATGACTTGCAAGTTTAGAAAAAAAAACAAAGTTTCTTTCCAGCACATCCAGATCTCTGTCTAAGAATACCTTCTCCTGAGAGCCAGTGGACGAAATGATTGATCAAGCATGTCTAATCGTGGTTTGAGCGAAGAATTCTGCACACACAGGTACATTTACAGGACTGGTGATTGAGTACAGTTCACTGAAAGACAATAAATGCTCAGCTCCAGCTGCCACAGAAATGCAGGTTTACTTCTTGTGGCACTTTTATTCGCAAGATTCTTTTATTTTTTTTGCAAATGCAATGCAAAGAACAATGACACCCACAATGTATTATTAGACACAGTGGTGGAATGTAGATTTGATCACTGCTAAATAGTTGTGTAGTAGTTTTTCTGTGTTTGTTAAAGAAGCTTTTGAATGGTGTGTCAGCCATTGGAGGCTACAGGAAGTAAATTAAGACTCCAAAAGCCTCCTTCTCTTGTTTCCAAAAAAGCATTTTTGGCTTCTGACCGCTGACTTTAAAGAAAAGACGGTTGGATTTAAATCAGTTATGTTTTCAAGCCCACTTTGAGGTCAGGTGTGATTTCTAAACTAATGTTTGCTGTGGAAATTACAGACAAAGAGGATAAAGAGCTATAATGGAACCAGGCTTAACACGCGTATTCAAGCTCCTCTGTAGGAGTTCTCATATGAGCATGTGCAATAATCATTGTTTTTTTGGAATTATCATGCCGCATCAGACTGTCATTTTTGTTTGCCCGACGCAAGTCACACTCAAGATGACACGCAGCATAAGTTTTCTACCACGGTGTTGCATGACAGTGATTGTAATATGCAAAGTTATAGAACAACAAACTTGCCAATTCTTGCCAAAGTTTGAACTCTGACAATTTCACATCAGCTTGCCTTATCCATGTGAATGACAGAAACCCGGCTTTGTTCAGACAGAATATGAAACGTCTTTCTCCGGTGGTCTTTCAGACCCAGAGAGACAGTAACCGTCAGACAAGTGTTTTGGTTTATTCCAAATTTTGAAATGGAAATGACCTCCTTTGTTGGACCAAATTTAAGTGGATTTCCTCCAAAAGGCCACATTCTCCAATGTCTTTGTTATTGCTCTTGTTCAGGCTATGTTTGCATTCTCATGGAAAACGGCAATGTAGATTATAGATAATGCAAACTTTGGCAGGCCTCTGGCAGAATTGTTCTTTTGTAAATATGCTCACATGTTTGGTTTGATTTGTTCATCGCAGTACAGCTCTCATTTCTGCTGTAAATAACCTGCATTTACTGTATGAACTGTGTGTGTGTGTGTGTGTGTGTGTGTGTGTGTGTGTGTGTGTGTGTGTGTGTGTGTGTGTGTGTGTGTGTGTTCGAGAGAGAGGGAGACTTTGTAAATAAACATCCAGCATTTGCTTTTGGCAAAGTTGAGTATCTGGGTAGCTGTGCAATAACATTACATGGTTTAATTTAATGTTAAACATCACCGTAGTACAAGTGTGTTTGGTTGTTATACTTCCTGCTGTGGACAATTTATATGCAGTGGATTTTAGATAATAATGCCATTTGCCAACAATTACATATAGGCTGTCTGATTAGTAATCACAAAATATGCCTTCAAGATATTACGCTCTGATCAATGTTGCTTTGCTTGCCTTTAAATCTAGCTTGAGTAAGTCTTTAATCTGCTCTCAGGTGGCCTTGAACCTGCACTCGTCCACCCAGGAACTGCCAAATTAGGTTTTGTTTGCGCTCAAGTTGAGAAGACAATAGCTGCAAAGTATTTCAATGGGTTCAGAGTTGGCTATTTCCTTTTGAAATACCAGATGTATAAGGGAATAACCCTGAAGAATTGCCTAAAGCAAAATCCCAATGAGTGATCGTAAAATATTGTAAGAACATTGGCTTTACAAAGCACCTTGCTAAAGCGTGAACAATGCCTTATTGCTTTTTGTTATTAAGAAGGGAATCAACAGCAGTTTGAAAGAATGTATTGTTGGTCCTGAGTTACGTATGTATATAGTGCTTCGTGATTGGTGCAGCTTTTATGTGACTGGACAGCAGCTTTGTTTTGCATAATGAACTAGAAAGCCGAAGCAGGACCCCCGTGGATCCTGCCTCTGATGACAGTAAATGATGTGTTGTCTTGGCATAGGTATTAGTGATGAAAGATTTTTGGGGGGGGAAAGAACTAATAAAAAAACAATTTAAAACCCATCATGTGTAACATTTTGTAGCAGGTTAAGTAAAAGATGTACGTACTTGACGTATGAACTTCGATGTTGGTCTTGATGGTAAAACTCTTCATCTCACAGGCAAACTTTGCGTTTGATTACGGTGCTCAGTGACCAGAAACACAAACCAAGGAAACTATATATTGGTCAAAAAAGTAACTTAAAATTCAGAGTTCCTAGAAATGTTAGGAAAACAGCAAGAACAGTAGTTAACTCTTACAAAATGAATTAAGAACAAGGATTTAATCATTTATGACAATGGCAAGAAAACCTTTGTCATTTGGAATTAATTAAAGATGAGAATTTTTTTTACCAAATATGTTATTTACAAAAAACAACAAACTGATTTTTGTTTAAATCCCTTTATAAGTTACACGAGTACCAAAGTGATGAAATAAAATGAAGACAGAAGTTAGGAACAACATGTCCTCTTTATTTCAAACGAGTAAAACCTTGTACAGGGAATCTTCACTTTTAATCTGCACGGCAATTTTAATTTTTTTTAAAACATTCCTGAAACAGTTGTGAAGTTCAAGTTTTGGTTTTAGCTTCAAAACACCAAAACCATGACGCCTGTCCATCATGGCTTGGTTGGACATTCACAAAATACTTTCAGAGCACTGAAAACCATCTGCATTTTTACAACTTCTTTATATATTTCGGTAGAATTTCAGCTGTTGGGAATAACAGTAACAACGGACAAGTCACAAGTCACAGCAGGGCTTCTACATGTCTCTAAGCCGCCATACCTCAATATATTGTGAAGCTTAAAATTCAATGACACACACACTTACACACGCACGCACGCTCTGCTTCAACTTGTGCAAAATTTCAAGTTGCACACATTGAGTTCATGCAAAGCAGCAACTTGAAGCTGTTTATATCTATCATGTAACCAGCGCACCCCAGCTTGCTATATATACATTCCATACGACAGTCCCCCCCACACACACACATATATATATATATATATATATATATATATATATATATATATATATATATATATATATATATATATATATATATATATATATATATATATACACACTATTATATAGTATATATATACTACTGAATTTCCCCCATGGGGGATCAATAAAGTG
>CAAKHD010023433.1:133960-170984 GCA_901007705.1 Fistularia tabacaria
GTGCAAAATTTCAAGTTGCACACATTGAGTTCATGCAAAGCAGCAACTTGAAGCTGTTTATATCTATCATGTAACCAGCGCACCCCAGCTTGCTATATATACATTCCATACGACAGCCCCCCCCCCCCCACACACACCAAAATATATAAAAAATTAATAATATATATATATATATATATATATATATATATATATATATATATATATATATATATATATATATATATATATATATATATATATATACATATATATATATATATAAACACTGAATATACAGAGAAAAAAAAGAAAAAAATGGATTCTATAGTCCAGAGAAGCTACAGTACAAGAGTCGTCAGGCTGCATAGTTAAAAGCTTATCAACATTCCTGCTCATGAGATGGTAAAGTGCTTGTAAAATGACGTCAAGATAAAGGCAACCTCAGAAACAAGCCTTTTCAACACAATTCAAGACCTTCATATTCAATTGCATTGACCTGTTTGCAGGAGAAAAACAGTCTGCAGTGACCATTACATCAGAGAGACTCAAAACTTTTTTCTAAACATCAAAGAGTCCAACATAAGCAACTGCGCAGTTCTTTTCTCAGCAGGTTATTGCACCTCAATGTCAAACAAGTCTGCTGTTCTGCTCAGTATCTCGACCCAGTCTACAGGCCAGATTCATTCTTATCCTGCATGCTCTATCGTCCAAAATGACCTCCAACCACTCTAAAAATCATTTTTTTTCTTGTAATACACTCAAAACTCCCCCTCGCTTTGGCCTTCAAGTTGGAAATATTTGAACACGCAGACATGCATGTGAACACAAAGTGCAGGAACCACTGAAATACATACAGTGATTTTGTCCTTTTCTACTCAGCCTCTAAATGACACAGTGTAAAAGCCAAAGCGTCTTTTTTGTCTCTCGGACACTTGATGCTTCGCTACTTTTTTCATAGCCCTATGTAGACAGAAGTGCGACCTTGATAAAAAAAAAAACCAACAATGCTGTCACAGCCTCTGGTCTTAAACTCGCCTGTAAACTGGTTTCAGTGCAAGATTTGGCGAAATGTGATGATACAAAATAGCAAGCTGCTCTCTAAAACCACAGTGGAGCCTCTGACCCAAGGTTTAAATGGGCTTGTAAAGCAGAGACGTCACATATTTCTTCTTGTATCTGTGAGTTGCGCTCAGGACCATGACTCCATCCTACACAGGAAACATAGAAGCCAGTCGCATCAGTGGGATCCAGGGCCTTTTGCTTGTTCTATTATTAGAATTTGTGGCAATAAAGCACACTGTTGCCTCTACAAAAGCACTCATTACACTTTTTCTTTAAGTCATAAGAATATCACACTCTGGGGTACAACGATAATTACCCATCAGAGACATTTGGATGCATTTTCATTTCTTTTGTGCAGATGATTTTTGAAAATTATATTTAACCCAGAGACGACAAAAGCCACCTGTTCATTGAGCTACTATTCAGTATTAATAGTTTGCTCCACTTTCTACATGAGAGGTTAAAGGATATGCAGGGCCCATATGGATACTTTGGGGATGGCATCTCAAAATGTGTTGACACCTTTGTCTAATTTTAATAATTTTGTGTTAAAGGATATGTGACTTCTACTTCTTTTTAGAAAAAAATAAGAAATATTACTTAGACAAAAAAGCTTTAAAAAAAGTGAAACCTCACCTTGATTGAGAGGGCGTAAAGGTGATTCAGCATAACATGGTTGGGTTCTGGCAGCAGGGCAGGGTCGCACTGTCACAAAAGGGAGGCAGAGGAAAACTCAACATCAGAGCAAACACACATATACACACAATAAAAATAAAGGTTAACAGGAAGTATTGTATTGTATTGTATAAGTATTGTAGATCGCTAGACATGGCAAAGGAAGACTGACAGATATGTTGGTGTCCTTGTTGAGTATGACTTGAAGGAGATGAGGGGGTAACATTGGGGGAGCCTTGAAATGCTCCTCAGGCCTGAAGACATACTGCTCCTGTCCATATGGGCCCGGAGGGGAGCTGGACAGATCTGTCAAGACAAAGTCACAGACACACAATTGATAAGTTTCAACACTTAAACAAATATCGGACAAATATATTTTCAATGTCTTTACTAGGTAGTTTGATTATATATATACTTTCTGAAAACTGTTGATATCAGCTAAAATAGCTAATAACTGTTAGATTACATTTAAAAAGAATCATCCTGACCTGATGTGTCTGAGCACTCGAGGGAGTCGACCTGCAGGGCATCGAACACCTCAAAGTCAGATTTCTTCACCTGTATCAGGTTGTTGATGGTGCCGAGTTGACTCGTCACCACCGTCTGGAGGAGTCATAGTCACGAAGAGATGATGAAGCCATAGCTCAGTGGTGTAGATTAACAGTAACAATATATTAAGTACCTTAATTTCTGGACTGTTGAGCGCACCTGAATATGAGCCGCACTGGCTAAAAATAACGGAATCGCTAGCTTCATCTTCCTCCAGCGCACTAAAGCCATTAAAGTTGTCTTCTTCAGTGTTTGAATTGAACAACCTCAGAATTACTTCGTCACACACTTCCTCTGTCTCTATTGGCAGCATGAAGCTCATTAGCACCAAAAAATCCATAAATTAACCGCATCACTGTTTAAGCTCCAGCATTAAAAGCGTGTGAAAAAAGAAGCGGCTTATAGTCCATATTTTACAGTACATTACATTTTTTAGGAAGTGACAGTAATTAACAAGAATAAAACACCAAAAAAAAGGAAAAAAAATACTATATATAGGCTCAAGACAGAATTACAAAACTCCCAGCCTTTTTATCCATGCATTTTCTGCATTTTGATATTTTTTTGTATACATTATGATTTCTCCCTCAGGTTAAATATGACAAATAAATGATAAATAATACCAGAAATGCTTCAGCCATATTTCACTCACTAGTTAAGTTTTCTACAAACACTTGTCATTGTGGTAAACATAATGCAAGATTGGATCAAGCTTTTGTTTAACCCCTGAGGTTATCTTGAACCCTTGAATGCCCAAAAAATTAACAGTAATGGGAACATCTCACTTAAAGTTGCTATTTAGGCATTTTCTTGATGATTTTGGAGGCAATAACTTTTTATCAGGTTTGTTTGTTTTTTCCTAAACCCTCTCCTTACAACTTCAGAAAATCATCATATTTATTTGGCTAATTTCTTAATTACTAATTCAATATTTTGCCATTATTTGGAAAACATTTTGGTGATTAAACAATATCATTAGGAAATAAACAAAATTGTCTGTTGAAAAAGGGCCTTTTTGACAACAAGTCCATGGCCAAAAACCATTATAAATGGGAACATTTTGGATTCCCCTCCATAGCCCACACTATTTCTTAATACTTGGGAAAAAAGGTGTCTCATGAACAACGGCAACACAAGACACTGTAGTTGATATACCTCTGAAGGATCATGCATCCATTGACCATCTACAAAGAACTTGTACTGGTGCTCTCCCTCTGGCAAGTCCAGGATTGCTACAAAGTCGTTATGGCTTTGAAAACAAAAACAATTATATTAGAAGATCAAGCTTTTGTAAAACACCTGTAGAGTAAAGCATAGACAAAGAGCTGGTCTGATATAAGCATGAAATTACCTTTTATTGAGTGGTATCTTGGTGCCCCAATTATTAAAGGACCCAGATATGTAGACCTCCTTTCCCCCTCCAGCCCAACGAATGACAGTTGGTCGAGCCTGAGGACCAGTTTTCACCAAGTCGTCTAGATCCGGGGTGAATTCTTTCTCTTCCAATGTCTAATAGAATACCACGGCAGCAGAACATGAGCCCCCTTTTCTAGAACATTTAAAATCAGAAAATGATTCAAGTGCATTCAAACAAATGGGTACTTTGGACTCTGGCCCGTGTGTGTTGAAGATGTTGGGGTCATCTGTGCTATCCACCATCTTGCAGCTGGGTTCTTGATCTTTGTGAGAGCCACCAGCCTCTGAGCGATGGGCCTTGGCTCCATGGCGATCCCCAGACACCCTGTCACTTGTGTTGCCCATCGTGTCACCCTATATGCACTAGCAACAATGTGGCATCAATGAGACAATCAGTTTTCAGACCTCTTATAGGTCATGGTTAGGTATTTATAGCAATATAAACATACACAGATATGGACTTAGAAATACATCACTATGTGGAACACCTAACTTCACTCCATTTTATTTGACAATTTAAAAGACAATTAACTGCCAACATCAAGAAAAGGATCATAGTATGAAAAGCATCTTGTTGTGTTATTTCAAAGGCTTGTTGTTGATTTAGCAATAGTAATAATAATCTGTCTGAAAATGAATGAGTACTAATTATGACCCAGAAAGTCTTGTATATGTTTATACTTTTTTTTATTATAAAAAACAATAAAGATATTTTCTTTCAATCATCAAGCCAACCCTGAAAGGATGTGTGAGGAATGATCAGAACAGATGGCCACATATCGTAAGTGAACCACGTATAGTGCGTGCTCTGGGGAATTAAGAATATTCTACAGAACAATAAGGAGCATCTACAATAGTAGTTTCATAATGCATCCCAAAATCTTTTTAAGATTGTGCTATTCCCTTTCCACTTTTAATTGACAATCTCTGGGGTGATTTCCACAGCAAATAATGTGGTTGGATTTTTTACGAAAAATTAAGTCCTGACTTTAACAGTCAAAAGTTTGCGGGTGGCAAGCGGTGACCGTAACAAGAGAAGCGGATAACCGGCTTTAACGGTCGTCTAGACGGTCTCAGTCACAACTTTCTAAGGGTGCCAGTCGGGACTGTACACCTGCTTAACGATAATACCATCATCCTGTCAGACCCCCCGCCGACGCGCTCTGACGTGCACGGCAGAAGTTACAAGAGTTCACATAGAAGAAAACGTTTTTAAACCGTAGCTCCAACCGCCGGGGTGACAGTTCGACGGCGCCCGCCTCGGACAACTTCACTGGAGAATATTTATAGCCGGTGCCTTCAGAGCTGTTAAGACTGCTCTCGAATAAACAACAGACGAGTTGTCTCTTGGAAATATCGGGTTTCGCCTGCAGCATCTCAAAAGGGAAAGAAATCATAAAAACATTTTCTTTGTATTGACGGTGGAGCGAGAAAACTCACCGTTACCGGCAGACGTTTTTTCTCATGTAGTCTGTTGTCGTTGTAGGAGAGGAGGACCCTCCTCCCTTTCAACAACTGCAGAACAGCGGTGCGTGAACTACGGCAAGTGGCAAGGACAAAAGAGACGGGGGTAAAGTGAAGACTTAGCCCCAAGGACGTGGATCAGCACTGCAGTTATACCCAAAACCCAAAAAAATTATATCCCCCAAAAAAATTAAGTAGTCCCCGACTGAAATAATTATATTAACCTCCTTTCAGTTTTTTTTTTTGCCCAGATTGCCCATTAAGTAAATTCATATAGGCACTTCCGCTGCTGCATCATTCTAGACTTTTGAGGTTAATGAAATACAAATAATTATGTTAACACAGAGAACACTGTTGGCATCATCTCAAGTAAGCTAGAAAAGAGCATATTCACTTTCATAACTGCGGTTCCCCCCTGTGCTGGACAGGCATAGCCATCGGCCTTTTAGCAGGACTATCGTGCGTTCAATAATGCTTCTCGAATGCGAATTGGCCGAGTTTTAGTTCTGCTCCTGCTGGGGCTCGGGTTGGCCACGGTGGGTTATTAGCCACATCTTCAGTGGATTTTCCCAATCGCCTAGGGAGATGTTATAATAACCATACAAAGGCCAGAAAATAAATTTGAACTGTGATAACACTTGGGCGGCACGGTGGTGCAGTGGTTAGCGCTTTGGCCTCACAGGAAAAAAAAGTGTGCAGAGTTTATTTGTTCTCCCCTGTCTGCGTGAGTTTCTTCCAGGTTCTCCCGTTTCTTCCTACAGTCCAAAAACATGCAGCAGCTTAATTGGAAAAAATGAGTGAGTGAATGGTTGTCCGTCTTTATGTGTGCCCCTGCGATTGAGTGGCAACCAGTCCAGGGTGTATCTCGCCCCTTGCCTGATGTTAGCTGGGATATGCTCCAGCATCGCAGCCCTGAGTGCAAGATAAGTGGCATACGATGGATGGACGGCTGTTATAATACATAACCAATCAGCCAGCCAGCCAGCCTCAACACCTCCTGCTTGAAGACACACACCACCTGAGCTGTTCTGGAGAATGAACAAGTGGTACGTTCCTCCAAGCGAGTGGGCAGCAGTGTTTAACAGAGACAGATCACAGGTTATTTGTGCATTGATTAAATTAAATTGTTTCCTGTTGACATAGCTGAATTTATTCATGTGATGGTGCTTTTATTGCAAAGTGGTTGCAAGCGATGGCTCCAATTATGTTTGGGAATCCGGCGATGGTGTGAAATCTTTGTTCAATATCGACTTGTTGGTGATGGCTGTATGACTAATCAGACAACTGGTAAGACCCAGAGAGGTTTTCACACATACATGCACAAAAGATCCAAGTTTTTTTACAACAATCAACTATTTACAGTACTCCATACGAAGCTCCATTTCTGCTGGTATAATAGGCATCTCACTGTGTTTGTTTTTCAATATTAGTAATTGTAACACCTAGTCTCGTATCTATAGTTGATTTTACTGATAGATGGTTACATCTCTCTGTATGTGGCCCCGTGAATGACTGGCAACCGGCCCAGGTTGCCCAATGGCAGCTAGAATTGGCTCCAGGACCACTGCAAGCCCCAGTGTATCAAAAGCAATGTAGAACATGAATGAATAAATAATTGACTGATAAACAGTGCATCATTTTAATGGTGTCATCTGATACTGGTATAACAGATACTAATTATACTAAATATAATATCATTACCTGGTTTAATCTGGGTAATACGATTTTATACTTGTTCTTGTAATGCATTATTGTAATTTATCTGGATTTATCTAACAGTTTTGCAGTTTTGTTGATGTGTTTAGTGATAATGATATTCTTAATTTCCCTCAAATGTTGAATACTTAAACTAATTTAACAAGCCTACTTTGAAACTGTATGAATTGAAAGAGATATTTGCAATAAAAAATGTGGTGGGTAAAATCAAAGTTGGAGAAAAATGACATGGTATTTATAACTCATCACATCCTATCTCTGGTTAGAGGTCATTATAAAATGAGATCAGGCCCAAGTGAGATTCAAGGGAAAACCAAATGATGCTAAATCCGGTTTCTCTTGCCTCCAATGAGAGGAGACCTTGCTAACAGCAGACATCTTGACAGCTCTGGGGACAATACCCGGTACTGCAGTGACTCAGCAAACTCCCTCCATATTTTTGTCAGATGAAATTCCCATACTCTGCAGGCTAGGGTTTACACCTGATATTCTAGTTTACGTCAACACATCCTGATGTCATATTAGTCAAAGTATGATGCAAATTTTTTGATGTTTTTTTTCATTTATTTTGGCTGTTTTTTTGCAAAGACTAAATGAACATTGTTGTTTAAAACAAAACTGTTTGTGGAAGAGTGCAACAGGATTCGGTATTTACTTCATCCTGTGTGTTACAGTACATAAAATATAACAAATGCCAGAGTCACATTAGTGTCAGCTTGAGATGCAGTAAGGCACATTTAAAGGATTGATAAAAACAAAATAGAGTTTTTCACATTAAACAACACAAGTTAGTCTTCATGCAAACAAAATTCCAGTGTATATTTTTTTTTCAAGGACTGTTGTTTCAATCCAACAAATGGTGTTTTAACCATTTTGTCCCGTGCACATATTTTTGTAACTGTGAGAGTTGTTTTATTGTTTTGGACAGTGTATGAAGTTACTCGGATGACCACTCATATATGTGTGACATAAATCATTTATGTCAGACCAACTGTGCATGCGCTATATATATGTTTCTATTCAATGAACTCCTCTGCCGGGTAGTGGAAGTCACAATCTCTCTGTAAGATGCAAGTCGTCTCTTGCAAAACATTGTAATTCCAGACATATGCAGTAAATGTTATGTCTTAGTCACCTGCAGCATCATTTGGAGATCCCCAAGCCAGTCTTCATGTACTCATAAACCACATAGCTAATGCTGACAGCAGGAATGACTTTCATAAAGTTTGGCAGAATGCCCCGATAGAGTCCAAAAAAGCCATCTTTGGCTAAAATATTCCTCAGTAGAAAGCTCATTGAGAGCTGGTTTGATGCATCCAAGGACGCTGAGGAGAAAAAAAAGGACAGTTTTTAAGTCCCTTTATGAATGAACAAGAGCATGATGCTTTTTGCTTGACCCCTTGCATGCACAGAATAAGTCCTATGAATAAAAGCTTTTAACAGTTTCATTGTCATAACTGCCTCGGTTGCTGCTATTTACACCTTCAACAGGCTCTGTTTTTTTCTCTTTAATGGTACACTCCCTCAGCGATACTAAAGCAAGGAAAAAACTGAAAAATACTGTGAGGTTAATTTTCAAGGTGGCTGCCTTCAGTAAAAAATGTGCATTCAATAGCCAGAGTTCTTGTGTACTCCGCAATGTACAAAAAAACAACAAATATTCTATCGTGGTTTGTCACCACATGAGCATTAAGGTTAAAATATACCACACTACAGAATCGTGTGCTGTGTGCATTCTATCAATAGCCACGGTTTACCTTGTGCCTGCATCCGAGTGCGTACAAGTGCGAGTGGATAACTGGCCAGCTGTCCACAGGTACTAGAAATGGTCCCGCAGCCCAGCAACACCAGAACTCCAGGGTTAGCAGAGTCTTTGGCATGGTGTGACAGCCAGGCATTCTTTAAACTCTGAGACACAAGAAAAAGGTGATGGAAGAGTGAAAAAAAAACTCTGAATGGGAAAGTGCAGTTTATAATGAATTAGCTGAAACATGCTTATAAATAACATAATCAAATTAAGTGCACTCCATTGTGAAACACTACTGACAAGACAGCATATACGGTAAATCCTGCACACCTCATAAACCGCAAGGTCGATCCCGGCATATGGAATGATGCCCAGTAAGTTTGGAATGTAGCCCCTGTAGAAAACCTTGACACCCTCTTTCTTCAGGATCTTCTTGGCACAATCAAACATTCCTGAATACTGTCCTGTTTTCCTCAAAGCCAGTCTTGTCTTCAATACCTTCGATAATGGCAAATGCACAGTTAACAGAGGACCATCTGGGGTACTTGACAGGTTCTTATGATAGGAATCGTATCACTCTGAAAAAGGAAAACACACGCACATCCGCTGCCGAGTTAGGGATGGATGCCGGATCAAAAATATTGACTGAATAACGGTTTGAAATGAAAAAAATCTGTACACCTAGAGTGCTCCAAAAATGAAGATAAATTATTTTACATAGAGAACAGAATTTTTTTTATCGCATGACATTTTGAACAAAAATGTTCTTCCTCAGATGCTTATCAAAACATGTTTAACAAACCTATTCTTATGGCGCTATTTTAAAGGGAATGATCATTCCCTCCGTTTTTTTGGTGCATCTCCTGTTGGATATGCAATTTACTTTCAACTTTAACATTGTGTTTCACTTGTTTGAGAACAGGCCAGACATGGAACTTAACATTGATGATCAGAAAGTTTAAGTATACAATATATACACTATACACAGGGGAGGAAGAATTAGACCACAAAGCAAACAGAGTAACCAGAACATGGCAAAGACCAACCCACCAATAAAAAAAAAACAAAAAAAAACAACAACATCCCTATAAACAGGGTCTAATATCAAAATCCTCATTTAGATCTTGTGGAGTTAGTGTTCCCAGTTTGTAAATCCAGAACAGTTCCCGTTTTAAGAGGATGGAGTTTAGGTCACCCCCTCTGCGAGGACATTTAACGGCCTCGATTCCTAGGTACTTCAAGGTAGAGACATTATGTTTCGCTTCTTTGAAATTTACCGCTACAGTGCTAGAGGTCACCTGCTTTCTGATAATGCTACGATGTTTGGCAATGCGGGTTTTTAGCTGTCTATTGGTTTTACCCATGTACGCTAAACCACACAGGCATTTGAGCATATAAATGACCCCTTTTAAAGAATGTTTTTTTGAGGTCCAAGGTTTGTTTTGCGTAGTCTTCGTCTGAACTGCAGATGCATCTAACTCGATGGAATTGGGAGATGGGGAAGTTCTTTTTAAAGTATGTGGGCAGGATTCACCATGTAGGAGAGAGAGTTTTTATCAGTGGGTTTTCACTACAGATCCGTTCTCAGACACTCCGTTTCCTTGTTAGCCATAACATCCAGGAAGTTCATCTGCTTGGTGTCCGACTGTATTGTGAATTAATGATGTTGATCCTTGGAGATGATAAATGTATGAAAGTCCTGGAGTTGTGCGACAGAGCCCATCCAGATAAAGAAAATATCATCTAGATACCTCTTCCAATGGTTAATAAAAGGTAGGAATGGATTCTCCTGAGTTATACACATCTGCAGTTCAGACGAAGACTACGAAAAACAAACCTTGGACCTCAAAAAAACGATTCTTTAATAGGGATTATAAGCAACACTGGGTAGGCAATGCGGCTTCAAGGTTCACATCGATGTCTCAGGATGATGGCCTCTCCCCACCAGATTCAGGTAATGCAAAAGGGGAAATATGTGTGCCATCCAATATTCACCAATATCAAAAGCCATTGAAAGGATTACCAGAAAACACTGGCACATCATTAATTCCAATCCCACACTGAAGGACTGCCTCTCAGATCCTCCCAGGGTAGTCTTAAAAAGACCCCCATTCTGCAGAACCTGCTTGTAAGGGCTGATCGCCCCCCAGCAGCACCCCCTCATTTTCTGAGTACTATCCCACATAGCAATTATCCCTGTGGACGATGTCAACAATGCCACCTCTCTTACAAAACCAACATCTTCTACAATCCTCAAACAGGGAAAAAGTGTAACATTAGGGTTGTGATTGCATACATGGGTAAAACCAATAGACAGCTAAAAACCTACATTGCTGAACATTGTAGCGCTATCAGAAACCAGGTGACCTCTAGTACTGTAGCAGTACATTTCATAGAAGCGAAACATAATGTCTCTACCTCGAAGTACCTAGGGAATCGAGGCCGTTAAATGTCCTCGCAGAGAGGTGACCTAAACCCCATCCTCTTAAAACGGGAACAGTTCTGGATTTACATACAGGGAACACTAACCCCACAAGATCTAAATAAGGATTTTGATACGAGACCTTGTTTATGGGCGGGGTGGTCTTTGCAATGTTCTGGTTATTCTACGTCATGCGTAAAACTAAATTTCTATTCTGAGGAATCTTATTCGAAAAAAAACAAAAAACAGAATGTATTCAAATTAGCATATTCAGCTGGCTGTTTGTCAATATATATCAATATATTGAATAGCAACACAACAGATTTACAAAACAAAGAACTCATACTTTTCTCAACAACCAGGATTATAAAATACATCATATTCTTTTAGAATTTCACAATAATATCTTGCATGTTTTCTGTTCATTTATTGTAGAGTTTCTTTACAACTTTTTAATGATTTATTAAAGGAAAACAATTCCCATTATGTTTTCAAGAACTACTGATTTAGACAACTACAGCTGTAACCAAACCTGTAATATTTAAAGAAATTCTGCAATTAGGGACCAATAATCTAAAACAACATGAAACAGACAATGATGCATGTCTTGATGAAGACTATAGAACTGAGAGACCATGCATCAACAGCTGACTGTTAAATATCATTATTGGCCCCGCCATATAAAACTGTATCATGATGGCACTTTACCTCCATAGGATAGATGGCTGTCTGTGCAGTGGCACCAGCTAGAGAACCAGCCATAAACCTCTTGTGTGTCTCAACCTTTTTACCATCAGATAACAGCTTTTTATACTGCAACAGAAAAAAACTGCGGTATTATTATCTATTTCATTCAGTCAGAAACACTGTCATATTGCTGTAGTAAAAAGCACTCTATTGGCTTACTTGTTCATATGCCATAAATTTGATAGCAGTCTCAGGGGCAATCTTTAAGACATTGATTCCATTGCCCCTCCATAATGACATTAAACCTCCCTCTCGGATCATCTGTCTGAAGCCACCACCTACACTTATTTTGTTGGATTTAGAGGAATGAACCTGTAAGAAAAAAAAAAAACACAATGATGAATGTTCCTAGAAGTGGATGGCATGCAGTATATTTGATCATTGGCTTTAAAATTTACCTGCATGAAGACTTTCACTCTGTCTAGGGGTGCAGTGCCAGTGCGAGAGACGGCACCTGCCACCGCGCCTGCAACAAGTTGCTTCCACCATCCGCCGGAGCTCTTTTCCTCCTCTGTGAATTCATCTGGAATGGCGATACTATCCCCAATATCCAGCACCTGATGAATTCATAATCCCATTTAAACAAACACATTATCAAGATTGATTAGCAAGAAATATTGCACTGTAAGAGCAATTCCCGTCCTAAGAATATACTGGAAAAATTGTTCATGTATCTATTTCAAGTGGATTAGATGACTTTCATGCAATGTTGCTGGTATTCCACAGCAATCTAATGCCATTAGTGCAGAAGCTGCAGCCAGGCTTTAGTAACTAGAAAAAGAGAACACATCAATTGAGTTTCAAGCTTTGTGATCGCTTTTACACAAAAAAAAAATCAAAACCTTATCAGAACATCTTTTCAGGCCAAGCTTCACTGTGGTGCTCCAATTAGTTTTCAAACCTGCCAAATAACTAGTTGCACATTACATAAATGACAAAATATCAAATACAACTAACCAGGCAACTGGTAAACCAATAGTTAAAATGTGCTTAGAGGAAAGAGAGCATGAAAAGTGAAAATTTTATTTTAGTTAAACAAACGACAACAACCTGAGCTCTTAATCCTTTCGCCAGAACTGCTTGTGAAATCATAATTGCGGGACTGACTTAACCCTTGTCCTGCAAGCTTGAACTGTTTGAGATAAACATATCCAATGTTTTTGCAAAAGCACAAGATGATGTCAGCTGGAGAAAAACAAAGTACAGGGTTTTAATGGATCTTTGCAAGAAAAAAACAGGGGTTGGGGCATTTACTTTTGTGTCATGTGACCGCTAGTTGTAGACACATATATTTTACAATGCCATTCTGTCTACTCTGTCACCCGAGACTAACATATGTTAGAAAATTCGGCTAAATTGTCCTCTGAAACTAGTATGGTTTTGCTTTAGGTGCACCAAAGCCAGACCTTATGCAGGAGAAATACCATTCCAGTCACTGACATCTTCATTTGAACTAAGAACTAACAGAGAATATGGCTGTGGAAACAGTGTCCTGCTATGACCTCATTATTTTAGACTGATTCATCACAGCTGCCAACATGAGGACTGCAGAGCAAATCCATAACATCTATCTGTGTACGACAAGAAGACACGTGATTAATTCCACTGCAGTCCCCTTGGTGTGTGTTAACAGAACATATTTGACTGCATTATAATGTCCCGTACCGAGGAGTGTTTCCAGTAGCGTATGATCTCTTGCAAGTTGTGAGCAGGATTGAATAGGAAATGTTCTCTCCACTCATTCCAGTCCACCATCATGGTTCCATCGATATCCATACTAGGGATACACATAAATATATGCATTTACAATTCTGCCTGTTTGCTACATACATGCACACGTGTGTGTGTGTGTGTGTGTGTGTGTGTGTGTGTGTGTGTGTGTGTGTGTGTGTGTGTGTGTGTGTGTGTGTGTGACTGTGTGTTGACATATCATAGCGGACAGAACATGAGCGCATACCTTTGCAAGATTTTCTGGGCATCCCCTCTGCTGATGTCCATGCCTAGTTCAGCAAGGGACTGCTGAATCTCTGAGGCATCAATCCGCCCTGATGCATTGGAAAGAATTCTTAGACATATGCTGCAGTATGTAAACAGTCCACTGCTGAGTAAACTAGTTGTGGGAATAGAAGTGTTTCAACGAAGACCCTTACTCCTGAAAACAGTCATTTTTCCTACCGTCGTTGTTTCTGTCCAGGCTCTTGAATGTCAGCAACAGTTTCTTTTCATGCTCCTTCAGGTATTTGGTGAACTCCTGAAAGTCAAGGCTCCCATCTTTGTTTTGGTCACCGGTCGAGACAATTTTCTGTTCAGGAGATAAAACGGATGTTTATCCGTTTGCCATGTCAGAGAGGCGCAGGCAGCTGGACTGCAGGAGACTTGCATGCAAACCATGCAGGCCAGAAACAGAAACTCTATACGACCCTTGGGTTTTACCTGTGCAGCACCCTGCCGAAATATGCCCATTGCCTTGAGGCCCACACGTAATTCCGCGACATCCACCTTGCCGTCTTTATTGGCATCAAGCCTCTGAAACAGAGCCTGGTATGAACTCTCACTGTCGGCATCCCAACATCGGGCATGTGATAGTAATAACGTCCTGGCCGCCTGGATCATCGTGCAGATCATGTGGAAGCAGCGTCCAAACGAGTCGTTGTATTTTCACGATCTGCGGTGAAAATTAATCCATGTCTTTAAAAATGCACAAATCCCTCAATGTGCCCTCTGGTTTTGTGATGAAAACCGCTGTATCCAGTTAGTTTGCGTGACAGGCTGTCCCGAGCAAAAGGGGCTTATCTGAGGAACTGCAGTGATCGTGGGCGGAGCAACAATGCCGCGCGACTATTCGTATCATTTTCTGCGGAAAAAAAGGTAAGACGACAAAAATAGACTGATTAAATAAATTGCACCTTTTTTTTCAGTGTTCGCTTTTTGAATACTCATGCAAGCGCCTTTTTTTCAGTCAGCACCTCGTACGGCATTTGATGGAGAGTCGCAGAGTGAATTTAATCGCGCTATCGACGCGGACGTGTCTTAGGGGGAAACACACGGTGACGCGTTTCCTTCAAGCGCGATACCTCCGGCTGTCGCGAGATGGTGGTGTTTCGTCGCGATGACAAGGCGCACTCTCAGGAAAACAACTGAATCCTTCGTGTGAGACAGCGAGTTTGATTTCCGGAGCTGTTATTCACAGGAGCGTTTTACACCCCCAGCCCCACCCCCCAAAACATGCAAAACTCACTTTCAATGGGTGTTATTGAGTAAAGTTGTCAATGAAGATTTCCTGGCTATCAATGCCGCTGACTGTTTACATCTTCACTAGTGATGTTCTTCTCTCCAAAAAGAGGGGGGGGGTCTCCTGACAGTTTACTTTTAAACGGTCCAAAATTGCAGTATTTCAAAATATCATTTTCTCCTGAAATTGGGTATTTCGATGGAAGGACACACTGCCCATCTCAAACTGGATTAGAACAGATAAGGCATTTAATTATAGTTTACAGCTGGGATTGCCATCAGTCATTTGTGTGAATGAGAGGCTTAGGGTACTTAGTGTCAGTCTGGAGCAATGAAGAGTGTGAAAAGGAGGTGAAGAAAAGCATTCAAGCAGGTTGGAATGGGTGAAGAGAAGAGTATCAGCCAGAATGAAAGGAAAGGTGTGCTAGACAGTGGTGAGACTGGAAATGCTGTATGGTTTAGAAACAGGCACGAAGGAAAAGGCAGGAAGCAGGGCGGGAGGCAGCAGAGATGAAGATGTTGAGGTTCTCTATGGGAGAGACAAGGATGCATAGGATCAGGAATGAGTCCATCAGAGGGACAGCACATGTTAGATGTTTGAAGATTGGGTCTGAGAAATCAGACTGAGATGATTTGGTCAAGTACAGAGGAAGAAAAAGCGAATATACCCATAGAAGGATGCTGAAGTTGGAATTGCCAGGCACGAAGCCTAGAGGAAGACCAAAGAGAAGATTTATGGATGTAGTGAAAGAGAAAGGAAGCTAGTTGGTGTGAAAGAATAGGACACAATAGGGTTAGATAGAGGAGGCTGATTCGCTTTGGCAATGCCTGAAAGGAGTAGCGGAAAGATAAAGAAGATTACCGTCAGTCAGCTCTTCGCTTTATCACACTGAAGTTAAACAGCCAGATGATCCTCAAAATCATCATAAAATGTCATTTTGATTTAGTAACTCATATTTCATGAGAAATATTTTTTTCTTTTTGTCATAATCTCATCACAGCTTTACTATTGAGGCAGCTTTTACAAATATGACATGTTTCCATTTAAAGTCAATCTAGCCAGAGGGGTAAAAAGCCAGTTTCTGCTCAAAACTCGTCCTAACCCCTCTAATCCACAAGTGGCATGCGTCCATCTTGTTGAAGCATGCAAAGGAATTTTGTTTCATTTCCACATGTAAGGAAATGATCAGATTCTACATTGTGTGTGTAAAAGTATTTGAAAATTATTTAATCTCTATAGATGCAGTGATTCCTCAAATACCCTCGACTTTACTACTAGATATACCCCTACAAAGTTGCAGTTTGAGTAAGAACTATTCATATATGTTTTTTATAGTCTTGGGAACACATTACAGCGAGCCAGCGTGCTGGGTAACTGCAAGATCAAATAAACAACAAAACAACAATGAAAACAAATGTCAAAAAATTTAAAGTCAGTAAGACGCAATGATTGGGCATCATTGAGAAAGGGTGAATGTACCATTTCCAAAGGGATTAATTTTACCACATGCTTATGATATGAATAATCCATGATCGTATTGACCACAATGTATAATTATGAATAAGTGGAAAATGTCGTAGTTTTTCATAGGAACGCACAGCATGCACTTAGATTGACTGGCACTTTGCACAGAATACTACAGTACTTGCATAGTACTGTACTGTGACAGCGAAGAAGTATTATTTGTAACATTACACAACTCTTTTTCTGAGGAGGACTTGAAAAAACCCCATTATGAGGCATGTTGTGAGGCATCATCTATTTATTTTATTTATAGACTTGTTAAAGAGAGATTTTTTGATCATAACGCACATTGAACAACCTCTCAGAATCAGTGTGATGTTATAAAGACACATTATTTTGTTCATTAACTGAGGTTTCTATCCACACAGAGGAGGCAAACTTTAAATATATTAAAGTTATAAGGCATCTCTAAGGAAACTTTGAGTGTCGTTGAGAGTATCTAGAGGCGGAGCTCAGTGTCCACACTAATGAAAATATGGTCATGATGCCGTTGCAGCCCCCTTTTTAAAGTGACTGCAGCCAATGGAACAATGGAAGCTCCCCTGCGTCACAGCGCAGTTTTTCCGTGGTTGGGAAGTGACAGATTTGAAGTTTTGAATAGATCGTAGGTTGTTACTGCGGAGCAGCGACAGCTGAACGGGCCGTCGTGTGAGCCGCCTGCGAACCCCCCCGAGCCATGGCGTTTATTCTAATGAAGAAGAAGCGTTTTAAATTCAAAGTGGACTTTGACTTAGAGGAGCTGTCGCTGGTTCCGTTCGTCAACGGGGTTTTATTTTGTAAAGTCAGGCTTATAGACGGAGGCTTCACACGGGAGTCTTCTCGGTAAGTTATTTATAGCTGGAGTTTACCAGTCGTGCAGCTGTTCTTCAAATACAGTGAAGAGGTTCTAGTTTGCATAAGTTTGCGTCGGGGATGCAAGTAGCTAAGCGGTGTTATATTAGGTCATCCCCGGTTGACTAACAAATATCCAAGTGTAATTTAAAGTTGTATTTACTCGACACGCCGGGACATCTTGCTGTCCTGTTGACAAAAATATCAGTATTTTCTTCAATAAACTTATTTTTTCCTCTTCTATTCTGTAAAATATGAAGTGGTTTAAAGTTATGCTGCTCGGTTGTTCTTTATAGCTTCACGCTGTTGATCTACTCCGTTGCCAGGCAACGGGTGCGGCTGGTTTAAGTATGGATAAAATTAAAAATGAAATTAAATTAAATTAAAAGATAAAATGAGGATTCAGTTATTATTGGTGAGTGACTTTTCTAAATTGTTTCGTATGAAAAACTTTGAGTACTTTCTCTCATTATGCAATATTCTACTTTCATACCCCATCTCAGAGGCTAATACTTTTAAGTTTGTAATGTACTATATATGACATTTTTAGGCATTTTAGAAGCCATAATCTGAAGTTCAAAACAATCAAAGGGGTTACATGATATGTTGTTTTATTAAGAAGATAAGTTATCCAAGTACAGCTGATAGAGTAGTCGGGTTGTCAAGTAACAGAAAATCTGGCAATACTTTGATAGCTCACAGATCTGATTCTATATCTTACACATTTCAATCAATTAATCAGCAGATCAGAACATTATAATAATAATTGCTAGATGCAGTTGAATACATGATGTTTAAGTGCACTTTGCCAGGACCAAATACCGTTTTTATATCCTGCTTTTAGAGTAATGCATGAGTTATAAGGATTTTATGAGTGAAATAAATGCCACTTTCTGTGCAATGACTATATTGTACTTTTATGCTGTACTTTCAATACTGTGTGTGAGTGTGTTTTGTTTCCACATTTTGACTCAAAAAATGTATGAAATGAAATTCAGTAGTGAAAAGTGATGTTGATATTTTTATTGGAGCGAGGAATGTGTAAATGTTCTGCCGCACTAAAAAATTCTGATAAAAGCCCTCTAGACACAAGCAGATCTTTATTGTTACTTACTTTTCTAATCTTAAAAGATATTTGAACTGACAAAATATGTCTAGATGTTTTTTTACTTCTTTGATTACAGGTCTTCAATCATAATTTTCACATTAATTTTAAAAACAAGGTAACACAAGGTCAATATTACAAGTTGCATCTGTTATCATAGCAGTAAATAATAATGGTTGACTCCTTCCATTGCAATGGAGCATTTAAGTTCAGTGCCTTGCCTCAGTTCATATGACTCACTCTGGAATAAAGGGCAGTCATTTAGCACGCCTCCTCTCTGAGTCTTCATGACTTTGCCATAGAAACTGTCCAATCACACAAATTATAGTGTAAACACAGCATTCTTAGATAAGGTCGGCTCCATCACAACCTTTTCTTTTCCTTCACATACAACCAATGCAGTCTTTCTCACAATACATGTGAGCGTGAGTTTGGCTTTGACCAGCATGACTTAATGCATTGTATCAAAAGTAGTAACATCCGTCTATCCATACACTGTCTTCCGCTTATCCTACTCAGGGTCGCGGGTGATGCTGGAGCCTATCCCAGCTGTCATCGGGCAAGAGGTGGGGTACACTCTGGACTGTTAGCCAGTCAATCGCAGGGCCATATAAACAGACAGACAACCATTCACTCTCTGATTCGCACATTTGGGAAATTTTCCCAATTTTAAAGTAGTAACAATATAATTGATTTGTAATTAGGGATGTCACAATAAACCCTGATGACATTGTATCATTTTTGAAAAGAAAAAAAAAAAAGAAAACTCTGAGAATTAGTTAACTTCCAAGAATCTACCTGAAAATTGAATAAATATATAATTACAAAATATAATATGTGTGCTACCTGTAAATCTGAGGGAAAACAGTTAAAATTAACAAAAACTATCTGGGAATAGGGAAGTAAAATAAAAGGGCTTACTATCTGGCTTACTGATATGTTGAAAAAATTATTAAAATGCATTTTGTATTTTATTCCTGAATTGATTTTAGACAATAAGGAAGCTGCTTATGTTGGCAGCATAAGAACTTTTACTCATGCTGAAACTGAAAACTCCATCATCTGTTATAATCCCAACGACTTGAATTGTCTATTGAACCAAGACAGTATTTGTCATGTTTGTGATGAGTACGCAGTCTTTCACTATACCAGCATCACAGAGGGTTTTATTTTTTGTATGGATTAATGAAAGTTTGCTTCTCTTCCAGGGAGCCGGTCCAAGCCAACTGTGTACACTGGAAGAAGAGGTTCTCCTTCATTTGTAAGATTAGTGCCAGTGCTGGGACAGGTGTACTCGACCCTTGTGTATGCAGGGTTTCTGTGCGCAAGGTACACAACAGGTTTTTTTTTCTTACCACTCAAATGTGTTTAACTGACCCTTGAGAAAAAAGACCTCTTGAGTGGGAACTGAATTTGCTAAGAAAATATTTATGTACATAAGATTAGAAGTATTTTTAATGTGTCAACACAGCACAGCGGTCAGATCACCTGTGCAGACAATTCCCACCCTGAAATGAGTCAGTGATATATTAAATGGTTTTCAGTAGATAAAACAGAGATACACAAACTCATGAATGTTGTCTTTGTCACTTTAGGAATTGAAAGGAGGAAAATCCTTTGCAAAGGTAATGCTTCACTTTGTTTGAAGTCTGTGGCATGGTAGATATTGTGAGATCAGAGATCATAGAACAAGAACCCCTGTTTTTTGCCCGAATTAATTCGATAACAAGCAACCTTTTTGTGCCCTCTGGTGACCTTCTGCATGTGGCCTCATTTCACAAGAATGTCCTTTAGGTTTTGTAACTGATTAAAAAAATATTGTCACTCACAACCTTCACTTTGTTAACCAGTGACTATTCACGGAAGTTGTAAATTAAAATGATCACTCATGGACATGTGCATTTTGTTTCCTGCTTCCTGAGTTGTGGTGGCCTATGTGACAACAATGTGTAATATATTGTAAAATATGTCAGTCTTTAATATTTGAATGGAAAGTTGCACTTTCACTATGCAATACAGTTTCTATTCAGTAGAATCCCATATTTATGAAACTCAGTTCAAACATGAAGGTTGATCTAATTTATTTCTGTACAGCTTGGCTTTGCTGACTTAAACCTTTCTGAGTTTGCTGGGTCCGGCAGCACTACAAGAATGTGCCTCCTGGAGGGATATGACACCAAAAATACCAGACAAGACAACTCAATTCTCAAGGTATGGTTTAAAATGTCTGAGTGGTCCAGGTCAAACTTGTACTGTTTGTGAACAGTCAAGTTACGTATTTTTACAAGTCAAATATATGTAAGCAACTAGTGCAGCCAGTCCCTGGAGTTGTTACCTTCGAAGCTGTAAATTCTGATGTTTTAGAACAGCTCTGGCATTGCATGAAGTGAACTTTTTAATATTTTGTCGTCCGAAATCTATGTGAATGGGGTAGTCAGTGAATGGATTATAGCCCGAGACTTGTTTAAGATTAACCTGTTGAAACAGATAGTGAATAGTTGCAGAAAGTTTGTGCCTCAAATCAATCATTGCTTGTCCACATTCATCTTACATTCCACCCATCCCTTGCAGGTTGTCATCACCACTCAACTAATGTCTGGTGACCCCTGTTTTAAAACGTAAGTGTTAATCTCACTCTTATCCATCTTTTATTTTTCTTTCTTACTGTATTAAGATAATTACTTACTTGTAAGTAATTATCTTGTAACTGATGCATCACTTGTCTTTTTTTAAGTCTTTACACTTCATAAAAGTCTCTCTCCTTCAAAACAGTTTGATATATTATTTTGTTGCTAAGATCTCATCATATTCTTATCTGGGGGCTAAGAACACTTCACCGAGACATTATTCCGGTCAGCCCAAGTAGTTACAACATTTGATTTGTGATTGCATCTCTCAAGAGATTATTTTCTGAAAAGTCACCGAGGACGTGATGTAACAGCACACCCTCGCAAAGACTGCGGCATGTGCAAACATGTTAAAACAACTTTTCTCTCTGTTCTTTCATTTATGAGCTGCGTTTAAGTAATAACACATGCAGTTGCCATAGAGATATCTGAACTGTTAACTCAGGGACAACTTAGTCATTGCTTCCACAAAGTGTTACTCATCAAATAGTCTGAAAAAAACAACTTGTCAGCACTCATGATAAAAGCTACAATATACTTGTAATAAAGATGATGACATAAGTGACGCATTTCAGAGATTTTCAAACATTTGCGGGTGTGTTCTTTCTGCGCCAGAGGCCAGAAGTTGATGATTAAAACAACCAATGTCTATCTTATCCATATCATGTGTTTGTTATTTTTTTTCTGTGAATCTGTTTCTTTCACCTCCATTCACGGGAAAGGAATGATGTAGGATGTATTTTCTTCTGCTAATGTCTCTTAGTCTTTTCAAAAGATTTAGTCAGAGAGAATATTTGCTCTCTTGTTTACTTGTCGGTGTGTTTCCATATTTGCTTTTAAACCATCACGTATTATACTTTTCAAAATGCTAGGGAATGTATTGTCAGAATTTTTTTAAGGAGTTTTAATTCCAAACACAGGAAAGTCTAATTTCTTATTGTTTTTCATTACATTTGCCTATGTGTGTGCTCATAAACACTCCCAGTGATCACCATGTGCTTTCAATAGGACATAGCAACACTTTCCCTATAATAATTCTCGGCAAAATCTTTTTGTAGCAACTGGACTTGAGTTTCCTCACTTGAAGGCCTTTCACCTCTCATCCGAGCGGTTTCAGGGAGTTTCAATATATAAACGCCTTGGCGGAGGAGAGGTGAAACATCACCAAGAGAAGAAACTCAAGTCCGGTTGCCATGAAAAGATTTCAACCAGAATTAACCATGACTTTGATGACTGAGCACCTCCATCGACATTTCTCTTTTCTAAGTCTCCTCATCCTTTCTGTGTTTCCTGCAGCCCCCCGTCAACAGCCATGACCGTGGGAATCCCACAGACAGAAGCAGAGTGTCTCCTTGAGGAGAGAAAAGGAGGTGATCTCCTCAAACCTCATTCATACGAAACTAGTATGTATAAACTTGTTCTTCAGGTTTATGGTTTAAGGTTTTTTTTTGTTTGTTTTTTCCAAAGCAGCATAGAAAATTGTGAAACAAAGTTTTATCTGAAGCAAATTATTTTTAGACTTACCATCAAAACAACATTCTGCAGCTTCGGAATAATTAATATGACAGTATAATAACTTGTAATATGGAAAACTTCTCTACTTCTTCAAACACTGTTGTTTTTACATTAATGATTTGTTGTAGTTTTTAACCACAAAATAATGTGATGCTGTGTACACAGGATTATGTGATAATTCATGTCCTTGTCATTGTTTTTGCTCAACAGTAAATCAGATTAATTTCCTCAGTCTGGCAGGATTGAATTTTTATTTTTCCTCACCAGTCACTTTCAGAAAATATGTGGGCATCGATGCTGTTTCAAATATATACAAAAGAATTTACATATTTTCTCCTAATATCACCTATGCTACATTGTCCATATGAATGAATACCATATGGTTTCGTCCCATATACATCATTCTGTGTGTTTTACTTCATTGTGATGGCGCATCTCTGTACAAAAAGGTTTTGGGTTTTTTTTTGGGGAGGGCGGGGGGGGGTACAGTTTAAAATTTGAAGACTCATTTCTCCTCCACATATTTTTCATCTAACTGCCCAAACACATAGACCCCTATTGATATTTGAGGATTAACACACTCTTGTTCATGTGTAACGGGACAATATTTAAGACAAAGTTTTGTAATAACTTTGTTTGTATGTGGTCTATTTTGCCATTTAGAATTCTTAGGAAAATCTGCATCTGTCCCAGAGGAGTTGATAGCTTGTGGTCACACCAGAAGTTCCAGCTACGCAAGTCAGCAGTCAAAAATCTCAGGTGCCAAATACAGAAATTAGTTTTCATTCTCTTGGAATGACTGTAACATTACTAGCATGCTAGTTATAAGAATAGATAATAACCTTTAAATTTTCCCCCTGTTCTGCAGGTTACAGCTCAAATCACTCCAGTTTAACAGATCTGAGCCATAGAAGGAGCACATCTGTAGATTCTAACTCTACAGGCATCGGCAGCATTATGGAGCCCAATGAGCAGCAAGCAGAGAGAGGAGCTAAGGAGATTAAGTATTCTCCTACTGTCCCTGCAACCTGCCAACATGGTGATGAACACAACTGCACACCCACTAAGGCTTCAAGGTAATAAATAAATGTAAAGTTGCACTTTAAGGCGAGAGTCTGTCCTTCAAAATACTTGTTTATATAGTATATCGTATATAGTAAAACACAAGAAATGTAATTCACCGTGTTCTAAGTGATGATAGTACAGGTCCTCCTGAGTCACTGATGATTAACAAGTCATACGATTAACAAGCTCTGAATATTATTGGTCAATGCTTTCCGAGTATTTTAAGAACAATATACTGACATTCAGTGGCAGTACACTCTATGATTAAAATGTTTTCATTGTTCACGAAAAAATAATAATTCTGACACTGTCTCTCGCCCTCAAAGAGCATTTTCATTGCAGCTAAGCTTATTCTCTTGTCCTTTTTAGACATCCAGTCAAGCAGAGTTCAGTTGAGAATCAACTGAAGAGAGTGGATGCCACCAGGGTGGATGCTGATGACATAATAGAGAAAATCTTGCAGAGCCAGGACTTTAGCCACAGCTTCTCAAGCTCTGGTGCTGAGGGTGTGTACAACTAATCCAGGATTTAGTTGAGTGTTGACTTTGAAAGTAGCCCATTATTGTATGGATGGAATAATATTATATTGCAGTGCTGCAATACAAGTTTGTCATAAAGTGATGAGAAATCAGTGTTTCTGTTATCCCTCGACCAAAGGATATAAAATCCCAAAAAAGAGTAAATTATAAATTGAATATGTCTTATACAATGAAAATATACAATGTGTTGGTATAGGTTTTTCCAGATAATTTTTCAAAAAGGTGCAGTATCTGTTGGTAACAGTTTACCAGGAGAAATGGATTTCTCACTACACTCTCACTGCTAAACTCCTATGCTAAATCAAAAAACATCATCATTCAGTTATGCTAAAATGGAAATGCACTGAAACAGTATTTCGTTTTTTATTAAACGCCATATGTTGTTCTACAAAGGATCTTACATTTATTATGTGTATCAGCTGCCCTAATGGCACCCTACAATCAAACAATACTTAATTTTTAAATTACTCTGAAGAGATATAAGACATATTCAAAGAATAGCAAAACAAACTGGATGAGTGGTAGTTTCCATATTTCTAACATGCATGTTGGTATGTGTTTACATCTGCAGATGAGGGGCTCAGCTTGTTTGTTGGTCCTGGTGGGAGTACAGCCTTGGGAAGTCAGCACATTCGGTGGGTTTGATTATGTAATTGTGGAATGTGGACTCTACACACCCTGCATTTACAGCAAAAATATCGTTGTTAGAGATATGTTAACTGTTATTTCTAATCCTGCAACACTTTGAAAAGATCCAGGTCGGAGTTTTTGTATATGAAAGTACAGAGCACAAGCAGATCAGATAACTTGTCTCATTTCCTGTCATTTAAGACATTGTGGCATTCTCTTTCAGGGTTGCAGCTGGAGCCTTTGAGCAGGTGGTAATCAAGTACTAGGCTTCAAGGAGCATTTGACTGTCAGAAACGGTGCCATATTTCACTCATGCGGGAGACTAAGACAGTGGAACTTGTAATTGGAAACTAAACTTAAATCCAGTTGGAAATTTAATTTGTCCCATGTCCTCTTAAAGACAGGGGCTTGGGTAGAGGTAGCCACCTGGTGTCCAAAAAGTGGTGATGAAGGCCCCAGTTTTTGAACATTGGGATAACTGGCATTTCTGTGTTGTCTTGTGCTTTATTGAAAAAAAAACTGCTGTATGAAGAATTACTGCTGTAAATATATCTTATTTATTTGTTGTTTTTGTTATTTAAAACATTTGTGATATTGTCGACATTTTTTTTTCTCTGTAAAGTGTAAAAGGAGGGCTTTTTTCTGATTTGTATATTTTGTAACCTTTATAGCTTTTTCAAATGTATATTTGCTCATATAAGTTTGTTTTAATATTTATATATGAAAGTGTACTGTATTAGTGCGACTTGACTTTGAAAAATTTTTGAATTCACCATTCTGTTTTTTATAATATTCAAGCTGCTGTTAGCTCGTAAAAAAAAAGACCCGGTTTTTAAATAAACAAAGTGCACTCTGAAAGACTGGTTGGATTGCACAATCATTTATACTTTTTAAAAATTATTTTTATAAAAAATTCGAATAATTTTATAATTAAGTATAGCAGGTAAGTAAATCGGATCATGGGCAGCACAGTGGTTCACGCTTCCGCCTCACCATACCAAAGTATGAGTCTGCATGGGTTTCCTCCTAACCTTTAAAATGCAGGTTGATTGGAAAAATTGGGAAAATTGGCCAGATGTGAGAATGAGAGAGTGAGTGGTTGTCTGTCTATACATGTGGCCATGCGTTTGACTGGCAACCAGTCCAGGGTGTACCCTGCTTCTCGACCAATGGCAACTGGTATAGGCTCCAGCATCCCCCGTGACCCAGAGAAGGATAAGCTGCAGACGATGGATGGATGCCCAGATGTGCGAATGGTTTGATCGCCTATATGTGTCCCTGATATCCACTGGAGATCAGTACCCTGCCGCTAATGCTTAGCCTATGCCAATGCTGGCATAGGCTCCAGCATCCCTACAACCCTGAGTGCAGGATAATCGCTATATGATGGATGGAAATCTAATATTCTTAAAAGGAATTATTTATTTGGAAAATGGAAAACAAAAAGGCATATTTATATTCATAACAATAAGGCAATAATAACTTTTTAAATTAAGAGAGGGAGCTGGGCTACTGTTGAAAGCTTAAGGAATATTTTTTCCGGTGGTTGATTGATTTACAATGTATCATCACAATAATAAACAATTAATGCAGCCTCAGGGGGGCACAGGCCAGTGTCTCCCTGAACCGGTCCCAAGCCCGGATAAATGCAGAGGGCTATGTCAGGTAGGGCATCCGGCATAAAACTTTTGCCAAAATCCAAATATGTGAATCAAAACAAAGAATCTTATACCGGATTGGTTGAACTCCGGGTTAACAACGACCGCCATTTGTGCCAATAACCTACAGGGTACCTGTGGAAATTGAGCTACTGTGAGTTGAGGAAGGAGAGGAGGAAGGTGTGTTCGGAAGCAGAGAGAAAAGAGGAATGGCAAAAGTATGGGACTGAGAGTAGGGACTTCGAATGTTGGGACGATGTCAGGGAAAGATAAAGAGTTGGTTGACATGATGCAGAGAAGGACGGTGGATATACCGTGTGTCCAGGAGTCCAGGTGGAAAGGAAGTAAGGCTAGAAGCTAGAAGAAATGGAGTAGGAGTTACCTTGAAGGAGGAGTTGTTAGGGATGTTCTGGAGGTGAAAAGAATGTCAGATAGACAAATGAGTCTGAAACTAGAAATTGAAGGTGTGATGCTATGCTTAGTGGCTATGCCCCACAGGTAGGATGTGAGTTAAAGGAGAAGGAGAAGTTCTGGAATGAGTTAGATGATTTGATGCAGAATATCTCCAGAGATGAGAGCATGATAGTTGGTACAGGCTTCATTGGACATGTTGGTGCAAGCAATAGAGATGATGAAGAAGTGATGGACAGGTTTCGTATCCAGGATAGGAATTCAGAGGGACAGATGGCGGTAGACTTTGCAAAAAGGATGGAAATGGCTGTAGTGAATCCTTTTTCCAAGAAAAGACAGGAACATAGGTCAGCGCCAGAGGCCAGGCAAACGTCTCAGGGACTTGCGGGGAAGGGGACTCGACGAGGGACTTGCGGGGAAAGGTGGAACGTGGAACTGCGAGACGTGGAATGACAATCTGGCACTCAAGGGCTGGCAAACGGCTCCTCTTATCCTCAGCTTGATGAGGCTTAATGATTCATGCTGCATACCTGCTGGAGTTCACCCTCCTGCACGACTGCTGCTTGACGAGCAGCTGGATCCCAGCAGGCAGAGCAGAGGACAAAGTGGTGGAAGCTGAAAAGGGAGGAGTGTTGTATGGTTTTCAGGGAGGAGTTGAGAAAGGCTCTGGTAGATGACTGAACAACAACAGCTAATGTGATCAGGGAGACACGTAGGAGAGTACTCGGTTTGTCATCTGGAAGGAAAGTAAGAACAAGTAAGAAGACTTGGTGATGTAATGAGGAAGTGCTGGAGCATATACAGAGAAATTCAGAGGTGGGACACTGAGGGGACTGAAGAGAACAGACAGGACTACATGAAGATGCAGCGTAAGGTAAAGATAGAGGTAGCAAAAACAAAAAAACGGGCATATGTTGACTTGTGTGCTCTGTTGGACAGTAAGGAGGGAGAGGCTGATTTATACAGGTTGGCAAAACAGAGAGATCGAGACGGAAAGGGTGTACAGCAGGTCCAGGTGACTAAGGATAGAGAGGGAAATGTATTGACAGATGCTAGAAGAGTGATGGGAAGGTGGAAAGAGTACTTTGAAGAGCCGATGAATGAGGAAATTGAAAAAGAAGGAAGGGTAGAAGAGGTGACTATTGCAGACCACAAAGTAGCAGAGATTAGTAAAAGTGAAGTGAGGAAGGCGTTAAAGAGGATGAAGAGTGGAAAGGCAGTTGGTCCTTATGATATACCTGTGGAGGTATGGAAGTGTCTAGGAGAGGCAGCAGTAGAGTTTCTGGCTAGATTATTCAACAGGATCTTAGAGAAAGAGAGTGAGAAGATGCCTGAGGAATGGAGAAGAGGTGAGGTGTGCTGTAGGTGTAACAGAGAAGTTCAAGGTGGAGGTGGGACTTCATCAGGGATCAGCTGAGTGAGAGCTGATGGGAACAGGGAACAGATTGAGGAAAATCTTGAGAGGTGGCGGTATGCTCTGGAAAGGAGAGGAATGAAGGTTAGTTGCAGCAAGACCGAATATATGTTGGTGAACAGTGATGTGCAGTCAGTGGAGGTAGGAGAGGCTGTGCCTCACTTGCCAATCTTGGAAAGAAAATAATGTAAAATGAAAAAAAAATTACATGGTTATATTTATCAGTGATTTGCACTGTAAAGGTATTTTTCATTTAACTTAGCTAGTTTTAGATTGTTTTTATTCAAAATCGCTGGATTTTCACAATTACTGTTCAAATACTGAGTAGAGATGTGCGGCGAGGACGCAGACTGTTGAGCCTCAACGTAAATTGCGCAATGAAGGCTTACTGCTGGCATGCTCTGCACTAGAACCGTATTCCTGTCCCTCTGTATGTCGCTATTAAAATGTTCAAATACTATTTTTTTACATGAACTACATTTCAAATGTGATGAAGCCAGTGCCTCACCCGCCATGAACCTCACCGCACATCACTGTGTGTGAATGAATGGAACAAGGGGGGAATGGTGAGGGTATAGGGAGTGGAGATCCAGAAGTTGGAGGATTTCAAGGAATTAGGGTCAACAGTCCAGAGCAATGGAGAGTGTGGAAAAGAGGTAAAGAAATGGGTTCAAGCTGGTTGGAATGGGTGGAGAAAAGTGTCAACGTTACTATGCGATAGAAGACTATCAGCCAGAAAGAAAGGAAAGGTGTACAAGACAGTGGTGAGACCAGCAATGCTGTATGGTCCAGAAACAATGAGGAGGAGGGATAGTGAATATATTGGTAGACGGATGCGAGAAATTGAGCTGCCAGGCAGGAGGTCTAGAGGAAGACCAAAGAAGATTTATGGAGGTAGTGGGAGAGGATATGAAGTTAGTTGGTGTGAGAGAGGAGGATACTGAGAATAGGGTTTGATGGAGAAGGTTGATTTGGTGTGGCGTACCCTGAAGGGAAGAGCTGAAAGGAACAGAAGAAGAAGATCACAATAATATAACAATTATTACAATTATCAAAAAAAAAAACCTTTTAAAAGGTTGGTCACCAGAACCATAGAATTTTTTCCTTGCTATTACCTCTCATAGTAACAGAAATAATCTGAGGATTCATTTAATGCTTATGTCTATTGCAACTAATGAGCTTCTTTTTTCCTTTTGGCTGCTCCGAACAGGGGTTGCCATTTCAAATCATCTCACCCAATTCTCTTTATCCTCTTCTCTCACAACTAATTTCATTTCCTCTTTCAGTACATCCATAAATCTCCTCTTTGGTCTTTCTCTAGGCCTCCTGCCTGGTAGTTTCAGCCCCAGCATCCTTCTACTCAAACATTCTCTACCCCTTCTCTGTACATGTCAAAACCATCTCAGTCTGGCCTCTTTATCTCAAAAACATCCAGCATGTGCTGTCTCTCTAACGGATTAATTCCTGAACCTATCCATTGTCCCAACTGCCCAAGAGATCTTTAACATCTTCATCTCTGCCATATCCGTCTCTGGCTCCTGTCTTATCCTCAATGCCAGTGTATCTAAACCATACAGCATTACTTGTGTCACCAGCATTGTGTACACCTTTCTTTTCATTCTTGCTCAAACTCTTATCACACATTAATCCTGACACTTTTCACCACCCCTTCCAACCTGCTTGGCATGTTTCCTCACCTCTTTCTCACACTCTCCATTGCTCTGGACTGTTGACCCTAAGTACTTAAAATCTTCCACCTTCTTTATTCCTGCTTTCTGTAACCTCACAGTTCCGCTTGGGTCCCTCTCATTCGCACACTTATTCTATCTTTTTGCGGCTTGCCCTTATTCATCTCCTTTCCGGTGCATACTGCACTCGTCTGCAAAAATCACATTCTATGGAATACCCTCTTCACGCATCACAGTCCAATTGTAACCAATAAGCTATAGCTAAATTTCAAACAGGCCAAAATAATGGATTTTGTACAAATATGCAATTGTCAAACATTATAAAAAGCAGGGAAAGGGAAAAGTGTAAGTACAGACTTAAATAGAACAGAAAAGCTTTATTGTCGTTATAAAGTGCAATACAAGAAAATTAACGTCTGCAATTCAGTAGAATTTCAATACTCATTCTGATATTTCTATTCAACAGACATCCCAAGTCTCCCGCATATTGATAGTGGCATGATTTCTCTGGTGCCATCTATATGTGCTTCCTAAGGAACAGAAAGAAAGGCAGTTTAGGCAACTAAGCAGTTCCTGGCAGACACAGCACCTTACGGTTAAGTAAAACATCTGAGATCAGACAATAGGACTGGGTTTGTTTCAGAGGAGTACCAGCTATTATTAAGAGACATTGCTATTGCTATTAAACATGAGGTCAGCGCCCTACTCTCCCCATCAAAATGGGACGGCAGAGAGGAATTGGCGCACACTGTTTGGAATGGTCCGATGCAAACTGATAAGAGTCAGATTTACCCAAAGGGTTGTGGCCTTATGCAGCAGGACAGCAGCAGTCATAAGAAACAGGTGTTGCTGTAAAAGAACAGGGGAGACACCCTATTTCCTTTCACTGGAAAGAGACCAGACTTGTTAAAAATGAAAAAGTTTGGTTCAGAGTGTATGGTTTATGAACAAAACAAGAAAAGGCTAGATCCAAAAGGCAAAAAGGGAATCTTTGTTGGTTTTGATCATTCACCTGCTTATTTAGTTTATTTTCCAGAGACAAACAAGGTTCAGAAACAGACTGGTCCACATCATTACAAAAGGCGTGTCTGAGAGTCAGACACAGACCGACCCGGACCAACCAGAGGACCACTTTGTAGAGTGGGTAACTATACCAAGTCAAACTAGTCAGCCACAGACTGACCATACCGAGCAGAAGGACTTCGAAACTAAGCAGGACTCAGACACAGACAGTGACACAGATGTGACCACTGAAGCACAGACTCCATGTGCTACAGGTAGAGTCAGAAAGAAACCTAGATACTTTGAGGACTATGAATGTCTAATGCAGAGCAGTGAGTTAACTATAGACTACTGTTAAAGAGACACAGTCGGGCTGCCACAGACCTTCAAGGAGGCTATGGCATCACCAATATCTGAAACATGGGAAAAGGCAATGAAAGATGAAATGGTTTCATTTAAAGAGAACAAAACCTTCCTAATAGTACCATTACCCAAGGGTAGACAGACAGTGTGGGGGGGGGTATATGCTCTCAAAGAGGATATCGGAAATGAGACATACAAAGCCAGGTATGTAGTGAAGGGCTATAGTCAGCTAGAGGGACTTGACTATTCAGAGTCGTTCTCTCCGACAGCCAACTTAACGTTACATGTGTTGATGGAGCTTGCTGCACAGCATGGCCTCATACTAAACCAGATGGAGGTTGAAGCCGCATACTTGCATGCGCCAATTGACTGTGAAATATACATGGACCAACCTGAAGGTTTCCAGGTTAAACCAAAGAATGGTGTGCAACTGGTGTGTAAGTTGAACAAATCTTTAGACTTAAACAGTCAGGTAGGAATTGGAACATGATACTCTAGAGGTTTGATTGAGAAGGACTTTGTACAGAGGCATGCTGACAACTATATCTACACTAAACTGTCTGACAAAGAAAATGTGATTTTGTTAGTATGACTCAATTCTAGATTGTGGCTGCAAGCAATGAGGTGTTTGAGAAAGGTCAAGGAGAAACAAAAGAAAATTCAAAATGAAAGACCTCAGACGTCTCATTCACTTTATTGGGATTGATTTCACACAAAAAGTGGGTACTGTCAAAATGAACAGTCCAGGTGCATTAAGAAAATACTGGAAAGGTTTGGCATGGCAGAGTGTACAACCAGCCACTCCTTGTGAAATCAAATGTGATCAGATTCCAGAAGGGGACAAAACTGACCAAAGAAAGTATAAAGGAATGTTGGGCAGCCTCATCTATATCATGACCTGTACAACTGATATCAGTTGTATTGTAACGGACTCCCGTTCTTCATTGTGAAACAGGGCAAGGGGTTAGTCCCTTGTGCCAAGATCCTATGAAAATACATCAAGGAGCCCAATTCAGGCTGGAGAGAAGCCATCTATTCTTAACCAGCACGCTACCACCCCAGCACCACTTATCTGCATTAACCAACACCAGCCTGAGGCATATCAGGGTTTAAGTGGGCACCTTCCATCATTTGTGTTTCATTGAGTTAGGTCCACGACACCTCAAGAAGGCTTGACAGTGAACGCCAGTGTCATGGAAACACCCCCCCATGCTACATAGCTGCTCCCCAAGCAAACAACCTTTGCCTAACAAAGTCCCCAGCTACCATGCGTCCTCCTTAGCCACAACCATTCACTAGCTCATTCTGCTGCCCGAGACAGGTTACTGACCACAAGTTTCAGGCTCCATCCGTGAATGCCCAACTCAGTCAGTAGACCAACGACAGACTTTGCCAAAAACCCACCTCTACAGGCCGCACCCAAGCCCTCCAACCTTGCTGCTCTGCCTCTGCTGCGGTCTCAGCATACCTAGCTTTTTTGCACTCACTAGCATCTTCAACACGATCCTCTCAGGGAACCATATGCTCAATAAAATACACTATCCTCTCTACCCCAGACCACAGTAACATATCTGCCCATAGCCTGGTGCTAACTATATATGCGGGGACAACCAGCTGCTGATTCAAATCAGTAATCAGCTCCCAGGCCCCGCCTACACTTAGCTGCCCTGCATGGTCTAACCTTTTCTCCCTCATGTACAAATTTTATGTGCCTAACCTCCCGATTACCATCTACAGAATTTATCTCTTATCGCTTTTCTTCCACTGCTGCTGCCTAACATTTCAACACCTGGTTATGACGCCAAGTGTATCACCCCTGGGAAAGACTAACCTTACACCCTGATAATATATGTCTAAGTGTGCCCACCCCAGAACACAATGGGCAGGCAGCGTCCTCACTTAACCATCGCTTTAAGTTCTGGGGAAATGGTAGCACATCATACGTAGCCCCTATCATAAATCTAATTCTACTAGCCTCCATGCTCCACAACTCTCTCCACTTCAGCGTTCGTCGTTCAACATTTTCCCAATTCACCCTCTGTCCTTGCTTTGCCTGCAACACTGCTCTAGTATGCCTTACTACCTCCTCTTGCCTATGTATTTCATCTACAATCAACTTCCTCTTTTCTACAACTTATGCCTTGCTCCACAACGGTTTTCCCACACCCAAACCTAAGCCTCCATGCCCATGCTGCACCCGACCTATAATATCCCTTTGACTAAGGGCTGCCTGTGCTTGCTGCACTACCTCCTTTGGGCTCCACTTCCTCCCTGTCCTAACTATGGATGCAACACTCCTAACCACTGAGTCCTGTGACTGGGTGAGAGTCATTTCCAATCTAACCTTAGCACACTTGTACTCTTCTAGAAACTGGCAACTCCAATATACCTTTCCCATACAAGGGCACGCTGCCGAAGCAGTGCGGGATTCCGAGCCATTTCCTAATCACTGAATTTAACTTTCTTTCTAGCTTATCTACCTTTGAAAAGGGAATCTCATATACTGTTAAAGGCCACATCAACCGAGGCAACAGCCCAAACTGCAAGCACCACAACTTCAGCTTCCCTGGGAGCCCTGACCGATCTATACTTAAGATGCCTTGACTCATTTCCTGCCTCAACTGCTCAAATTGTCCCTTATCATGAAGTCTTGCATCAAACCATCTATCCAAACTCTTCATCGGTTTCTCTAGCACCATAGGCACCACCTCACCATTTATCACAAACTTCTTGTCTACTGCCTTCCCTTTAATAATTGAAATACTCCTAGACATACTTGGCTTAACCTTCAGTCTAGCACGCTGCAAATTACTATCTAACTTCTCCAACAACCTACTAGTAGATGGTATAGTTGACGTCACCGTCGTCATGTCATCCAAGTAAGCCCTAATTGGAGGGAGACGCAGCCCTCCCTGAAGCCTTTCTCCACCTAGCACCCATTTTGAAGCCCTAATAATCACCTCCAATGCAATAATAAAAGCTAATGAAGAAATTGAGCACCCCGCCATAATGCCCATCTCCAGCTGCTGCCATGCTGTAGTATACGATACCGTAGTAAAGAAGGGCTGAATATTTGCAAAATAGGCTTTCACTTAACTCTTTATAATGCCTGGCACTCTAAAAAAAATCAAAAGCCTCCCATAACAGCCTATGTGGCACCTACCCGAAAGCATTCGCCAGGTCTAGAAACACTACATGCAAATCCCTCTTCTCATGCGTAGCTGACTGGATTTGGTGTCAAATCATGCTGGTATGCTCTAAGCACCCACAGAAGCCCAGGAATTACAGCCTTTTGCACCGACATATCAATTAGTCTGTTCTTTCCTAAGTAACTAGACAGCCTCTGTGCCGCCACACTAAAGAAACAGTACATGTCTGATCCCAAAGAGAAGAACATGACAGCTTTAAGGCATGTGTATAGGTACTTGCAAGGTACTAAGGATTATGAATTATGTTATAAAACATGTGACACAAAACTAGAGCTGATGGGATACTCCAATGCTGACTGGGCCAATGATGCTGAGAACAGAAAAAGCACTACGGGCTATTGCTTTAGCCTAAGTCAGAAGGGTGCTATTGTTTCATGGAAAATAAAGAATCAACAAACTGTTGCACTGTCAACATGTGAAGCAGAATATGTAGCTCCTGACCAAGAGGCGCTCTATCTAATTCAACTTCTGAAGGACACAGCTTTGAGCAAACAACAACAGTGTTTGAAGATAACCAAGGGACTATAGATCTTGCAAAGAGCCCTGTGAATCGCCAAAGGAGCAAACATGTGGACATTAAGTATCACTTTATTCGGTCAAATGTGTTGCTGGGTAAAATTGTTTTGGTGTATTGTCCAGCTCAGAATATGGTTGCAGATGCATTCACAAAATCTGAAAAAAAATTGAAAATTGAAATTGAAAAATTTTGTTTTTATACGGGGGTTGTTGAGTGAAATGTACAACTCTATCTTATCAAGAGTAAAACCACAGGCCCCTCATATATACAGTGTTGGCTGTCCTAGTCACTTGGTTTACATACAGTATGTGCCAAATCTGCTGCTAAAGAGCTCTCAATGTCACCTGAAAGATTGATAATTGATATCTACTGCTACTTTGAGAAAAGTTCAAAAAGAAGAGTGGAACTTAAACAGTTTCAGCAGTGAGTACAAAAGCACTGCCCGACACGAAGGCTCTCTTTGGGGAAAAGTTTGGACCATCTGCTCAACCAATGGCCTGCCTTTAGTTCTTATTTTGAATCACATAGTGACAATCAGAAGTTCTGTGATATTGAGATGAGGCTGACAGACCCAATTATGAGAATCTACACTAGCTTTCGCCACCATTTCACACAGTGTTTTGGCAAATCTAAATTGATTTTTTAAACAAGGCAAACATTCTCTTCAAATTAAATGACAGCAGTGAAGAGCTCCTGTATAATGCAGCCTCAGGGCGGCACGGACCAGTGTCTCCTGGAGCCAGACTTGGGGGGGCACAGGCCAGTGTCTCCCTGAGCCGGTCCCAAGCCCGGATAAATGCAGAGGGTTGCGTCAGGAAGGGCATCCGGAATAAAACTTTTGCCAAAACCAAATATGCGAATCAAACCTAAACATTTCATACCGGATCGCTCGAGGCCCGGGTTAACAACGACCGCCATTGGGGCCGATAACCTACAGGGTACCAATGGAAATTGAGCTACTAGAGAAGAGGAATGGCAAAAGTATGGAACTGAGAGTAGGGACTTTGAATGTTGGGACGATGACAGGAAAAAGTAGAGAGTTGGTTGATATGATGGAGAGAAGGAAGGTGGATATACTGTGTGTCCAGGAGACCAGATGGAAAGGTAGTAAGGCTAGAAGCTTGGGAGCAGGTTTTAAGTTGTACTATCATGGTACTGACAGGAAGAGAAATGGAGTAGGAGTTATCTTGAAGGAGGAGTTTGTTAGGAATGTTCTGAGGTGAAAAGAATGTCAGATAGACTTATGAGCCTGAAACTAGAAATTGAAGATGTGATGCTCAATGCTGTTAGTGGCTATGCCCCACAGGTAGGATGTGAGTTACAGGAAAAGGAGAAGTTCTGGAATGAGTTAGATGAATTGATGCAGAATATCCCCAGAAATGAGAGAGTGGTAATTGGGGCAGACTTTAATGGACATGTTGGTGCAGGCAATAGAGGTGATGAAGAAGTGATGGGCAGGTTTGGTATCCAAGATAGGAACGTAGAGGGACAGATGATGGTAGACTTTTCAAAAAGGATGGAAATGGCTGTAGTGAATCCTTTTTCCAAGAAAAGACAGGAACATAGGTCAGCGCCAGAGGCCAGGCAAACGTCTCAAGGACTTGCGGGGAAGGGAACTCAACGAGGGAATTGTGGGGAAAGGTGAAACACGGAACTGCGAGACGTGGAATGACAATGTGGCACTCATGGACTGGCAAACGGCTCCTCTTATCCTAAGCTTGATGAGGCTTAATGATTCATGTTGCATACCTGCTCGAGTTCACCCTCCTGCACAACTGCTGCTTGACGAGCAGCTGGATCCCAACAGGCGGTAGAGAGGACAAATTGGTGGAAGCTGAAAGCGGAGGAGTGTTGTATGGTTTTCAGGGAGGAGATGAGAAAGGCTCTTGGTGGTCAGGGAGAGCTACCAGATGA
>CAAKHD010023617.1:5025-29734 GCA_901007705.1 Fistularia tabacaria
GAAATGACGTATGCGAGAGGGAGTGCGGAGATGTATTGGTGGACAAGGTGGGATCGATTAGATTTACTGGACAGAGTGAGTATGTGGGGGTAATGTGTGTGTGTGTGTGTGTGTGTGTGTGTGTGTGTGTGTGTGTGTGTGTGTGTGTGTGCGTGTGTGTGTGTGTGTGTGTGCGTGTACCTCACCCCATCACTCATGTCTTTGTATTGCACGGATGCCGAATACACCCCAGTCCTTATAAACGCTGGCTTCATCCACATGCCGAGGCCAAGTCTCATATAATCTAGTGATTTACCTCAAGGGGACGCGTGTCTTTCCTCGACTGGAAGGTGAGTCGAATCGTCGTGATTGAGTAAACAGATTTATGTCTGTACGCAAGGAGGAATGCCGGGAACACACGAGCGCACGCACACGCACTTTAATGCAAATTCTGAGCTGCTAATCTGATGAAACATACAGGAGATAAAGGGGGTGAAAAGAAAGAAATCATCCGGCTGCATAATCATGTGAGATTGTAATCGTTGAGTAAACATTATGTTAAAGCAGGTTGACGGGAAGAAAGGATTGTTCTATACCTGCGGGGACCGAGGGGCCGCGGCGGCGGCAAGCTGACCCCTTACTTTCACCTCCCAAGGAGAACCTCACCAGCTCCATCTGCATCCTGTCCTTCACGTTAACTTTTGTTTTTTTTTTCCCCTTTCTTTACTGCGTGGGCTGCAACATTGTGCGTCTGTCAGTCAAAACGCAATTGACTGCGTTTGAGCTCCGATTACAATCGACCGCGTATTTTTTCTCCCCGGTACATAGGTAATTGAAATTCATCGGCGGTGACCTTTCCTCGGGGAGCTTGGCATCTCTGCATCTAGCATTTTGTTTTACATCACGAGCCTGCCTGCGATAGATAACAGAGAAATTATAGAGACCTCCCAAATACTTTAAAAAATACAAGTCTCTCACTATTTCCATATCGAAATCCATTAATTAAATGATAATGTTGGGGGGGGGGGGGCAGAGTCTGACATAACCAGCCGGGTTAATGGGATTCAGAGAAGGTACGGCAAACAGAACTCATCAGACTGTGAATGAAAAGCCCGGTATCTGATAAGGGAGACGGGGCTTTAATTGTTTCTCCACATTTCACATAACATTTTGGTAGCAGCAGGTGCTTTTTCCACCTGCGGATCGGCATTGAGACAAGCGTGGGGATTTTCATCCCAGTAAAATGTGAAATTTAAGGAAAACGACGGGGGAGCTGCAGGTCTGATGCCATTCTAAATATTCGCCTTCGTGTTTCGAAGACCAACCACTTCCTGTTTTGTTTTAAATTTCAGAGGAAGCCGCCGTTTTGACTATAAATCTTCAGGATCTGTCGTGCATACGCGGGTCGCTATAGCAATCATTTCTTTATTTTTGTAAATACTGCCTCTGTAAGGCTGACGGATAATAAAATGCAAAATGTTTCATTTCAGTTGCATCAAAGCACCCAAGTTCTCACAAATGAAGAATTAATGGAGCCAAGAAATTCTCACGCAAGAATCTTCTGATGTAATTCAAAAAGGGAGATATTCGTAGAACTGAAGATTCTGTGACTCTTAAAAGATTAATTTAATTTGTCGACATCGGAGGCGTCGGCTGGCAAGATTTCTGAAAATTACAGACGGAAAAAAAACCATGCAAATTTAACGAGCCTCTATTTTGTTTTTGTTCTGTTTTTTTTGTTTTTAATTGATATTTCCCAAAAAGTGAATGCTGGAAATTGAATTTGATGGAATCCAACAGTCTGGTCGTCCCCAGAAACTGCAAGGTCACAGAGACAGCAGGGAATCCCGGGTCAGGGAATCCCTGCGTCCTGCTAAACCCATAAGCTCAGTTTCAGACATCAAGGATTAAATGCACAGTAACTAATTATTGAGCATTAGAAGGATGAACCGCTCTGAAACAGCCTAATCCTCCATCTCCGGCCATTTTTTAAATATATTCTATTTTATTTTTGTCATATCTAACTACAGCAAACAACAGACAGTAGTTAGTTTGTCATTAGAAATGTAATACGGATTTGGCGCACCCACTCGTGCAAACCCACAGACTTTTATTTTGAAAATGGCACCAAGTGTGTGTGTGTGCGTGTGTGTGTGTGTGTATGTGTGTGTGTGTGTGTGTGTGTGTGTGTGTGTGTGTGTGTGTGTCCGTCCTGCATTTACACTTCATTCATCGGCGATGGAAGCAGGGTGAAAAATGTCCTCTGTGGGTTCAAAGGTGCCTTTCATTTGTGGATTTACACTTAAAGAAGGCCAGCGCCTCCGCTGACCACAGAAGAAGAAAGGGTTGGCGCCACTCAAATGGGGCAAAAGTACAAAAGCCCCGATTTGGGGAAGCGCTCTCATTGCCGACTTTAAATATTCAGTAGACATTCATATGTTTAGCAAAAAATAAACATAAAAATAATGAAAGTCTGTTATTTCGAAGGTGGCCGCAATCGCATCAGCTGCATTTCACTTTATTCAGTATTCAATATTACGACTAAACAGGCCGAAAATGTTTACAATCATATCTGTTACTGGTGGGGTCGAAGACAGGATTTCGCAGGGAAATATTGTTGTGGATGATTAAAAATCAGCAGGGTGGTGGATAAATTTAAAAAAGGTGTATCTCTAATGCAGACGAGTCATGAGCGTTCGCTCGCCGAGTCTGGTACATCTAGTTCCCGAGCCGTGCAGAGGTGGCCTGAAGGACGCCAGTCACAGTGTGCAATGCTGCCGCATGAGGAGGAGAGCGGCGGCGGCGGTCATGGCAAAGTGAGTCATCCTGATTGACTCTGTGCAAACGGCGTGGCGGGAAAGACGCGGGGAGGACGGAGGTGCGAGCGGCGGCGGAAGTGGAAAGGGACCGTGTCTGACAGCCGACGGGTGTGCAGGAGAAATGAAAAAGGGTGCGGATGCAGCTCTTCTGGTGAGAATTAAAGAAAAAATAAACACACACACTTGAGTACGGAAGGTGTGCGTGTTCAGTTTCTCTCCCCCCCTGTAGACCACACCCCTCCTGCTTCCAAAACAAAGCCGGAGGCGTGTTGATGTACTGAGTTTACAAATATAAAAAATACAAAACGCATCTTGACGAAAAAAAAAATATATATACAAATTTGCTAGAATAAAAATTGACTGGCATCTGCTCGAGAGCCGTCTGGGTTTCTTCTGGTTTACTGTTTGTCGTTTCTGCTTTTTTAAAGTAATGAGAAAAAAAAACAAAAGTGAACATCCAGCCAAAGACGATGTGGCTCCATTTTGTTCCCTCTCACGCTCTTAAAACCAGATGCCCCTGTCTTTCTGTAACGAGACGCAAACGCCGAAAATATCCCTGGGTGCAAAAGCGGAGGGCTGATACGATGACTGCGAACCCGTCGAGGTCGTGCGAGACACTCTGGAATTCTAGTTCAACTCTCTGCGCTCGCCCCGACGTTCGCCAAGTGCATATCATAAAAGGCAGTTGGGAAAACATCATCATGCTAACATCTGCCGCCTTCAAATTCAGTCCCGGGCCGTCACAATAACCACAGAGCCCCCACTCCTGGTCACATGACATTGTAATGTTGTCACATGACGCAAAGTCCCCGTTCAAGGCCTTGAACTGAAACCCCAAACCGTCCCCCCGTAGCCATAACTTGCTTTCTATAACCGCAGCAAGATGTCTCTTGTTTGTTTCCACATCAGCAATCCAGAACGTGAAGGTCTCTTATTACACGCCGATCTGTTATGGCTCTTATTGTTTCAAGGCAGCGTGTGCAGAGGTAGGTTGATGTTCAGTCGCCGGGAGGTTATTTACCTAACAGTCACACACCGTCTCAGCTCTCAGTATTTATCAAAGGGCCCCCGGGCAACATCACTTTTTTTTTTCCCTAACCCTGTTTACAATCACATTTGAATGATTGCATGTGTTTTGACTGCAGAGGAGCCAATAAAAACCTTAACGTCAGCAATGCAAACACAGTCTGCATGTCAGCATTGCCAAACCACGTCAACTGTTTTCTAGGAAATGCATGATCTGAGCAGAGGATCTACCTCTGGATTGTGGAGGACGGAGAAACTCAGCCCCTCCCCCAACCGAAAGGTGCTCATCTGTCATAAATAAGACCGATTCTCTCATTGTCAGAAAGAAATGAGAACTTTGCCAAATGGTTAATATCTGCCCGTGTTTTACATATTTGGAGCAAAAACCTGCTTCACTCCCCCTTTTCAACTGGAGTTTCACTCCACCCTCCCATTCACCGCCAGCTCAATCCCCAGGGAACAACAGTTTTATGTTGCGACAACAGCTAAGCTAAAAGCAGCCCGGATTGCAGGCCCCTTGTTTTTTGTTCCTAAACTGTTAACTTGGCTCATGATTTAATTCATCAGCAGATGAATTAATGTGCAAACAAACTGGAACTGCTATTGACGATTTACGTAAGATGTAAAAAAGTACTTACTATCGTCTGCAACAAATCTTTGTAATTTTAGTGCATGCATACACTGCATACCAGTGTAATTTATCTCATTATGTAAACCAGCTGAGCAAGAACAGGATTCAATGACCCCTAAATGACCTCAATGCATTTTCAAACCAGAACTGGTTTTCAAATGCAGCTGCTGAAGGCTGACACTGTTTCCACAAAACCAAAGTCTTGCTTGTAGTTTATGTGAAGGACTCCATTATGATGCGATGTAACAACTGATCGATTAGCAGGCTAACAGCTCGCCATATGTACAGGCGCAGCACAGGGCAGACTCAGCATCGCGTCTGTGCCAGCGTTCAAAACCCTTGTCAGTGGGAAATCTAGACTGAAAATGGTGCCATGGGCGGTTAAGGATCGGGCTCAGCTGGAAGATGCCTGTGATTGATAGCGGGCCAGGGTTTCTGAATGGCTCACGCAGAGAAACGTGATCCCCTATGGTCCTCTACTTCGCTCTCGTCTGGCGGCGGGTGAGAACACGGGATGGATGAGCCGGGAAGGAGCAGAGGCCCAACCTCCTACAAGGACAAAGTCCAGCCCATACGGGAAGAGCATTTAACAGTATTAGCTGACGGCACGCGCAGACCTGTGATTGAATGAGTGATGACGCTTACAGGCTGAAGTTTTCAAGAGATGCGTTGTCCGGCCTTCACCTGCGTTCCGCTTCCCCCCCGCTAACAGCATTGTTTGAGAATTTAGCCGCTAATCTGATTGCAGTTCAGTTATCTTCTAATGTAATGGTCCATCCTTGAGAAGCAGCCTGCCGCTTCAACCCTCCAACTCCTCCACGCTGATCTTCTCCCCCGCCACTCGTCTTCCTCTGCATCCCCCTGCAAGGCTCTCTTTCAGTCCAATGGGCTTTCACTTTGACCTTTTCTAGACTCTCATTCTTTTTCTTTCAAGAAAAAATATATTCCCTCTGATTTTTCCTTTCTTCTCGTGAATCCCTGACTCATCCGGGCTTCGTGCCTTTCTCGGCAAAGGGTTCGATGTGCGATCATTCCCCGGCCGTGCTGCGAATGCAAAAATGAGAGGGTGCACCTCTTGTTCACTAATGAACGTGTGATTTACACTCTGAATTACAATCCTTAAAAAGATAGCAGGGGATTTTGATGACGCCGGGTCAATAACGTAATTACCTTTCGTAGCCACACTATTGAATCATAAATTCTATTTTAAACATGAATGATTTATTCAACTGGTAAATCCTTAAAGTTACATTCATTAAAGTTAAAAAAAAATCCATAACACTACACTGTGCAGTAAATATTGATAAATGTGTGTCTCGCTCAGGAAAGCAGGATTAGCACTCAATAACCAAACGCCTGCGCGAGGCTGGTTTGGATCCACAGAGGTCAGAGACGTGGCGAGAGCATCGACCAGAGCCTAACCCGAGGAAGTAAGGAACTTGTTCACATTGCATCAGCAATTACAATGATTTGATGTCAATCGCTAGCTTCGGCAGCCTCGGAGCAATTCTATCCCTTTTTCCTAGCGATGCCAAGTCACACATCGCTCGCAGTCAAACACCGTAAACTCACTGGTCAGCGGCTGACGCCAAGCTTCTGGACAACCTGTGCTCCGCGGACGCCACGGGCATGCTAACAGTGCAAGACGAGTGAGTGAGACTGGATCCAAGAAGGGCGCAAAGTCATATTTACCAGCTAAACTACTGCCAGGTGTTCCGAACTCTTTGTGATACTTAATAGAACTTAACAGAAAAATAAACTCATCAAGTAAAATGATGCAAGTGCTGCTTTCTATCTGCTTTATCTGTTTGCGAACAGTGATCTGCATTATTTCATTTCATATCTTCAGGACCACCAAAACAACCGTGCCCTCTGCACAATTTCCCCACCCTATCAGCCCAACAGCCTTTTCAAGTCAGCTCATCTCAGCTCCCTCCCGTGAGGGAGAGTCTCTGGGATCTGGAGCGCCAGGTATAAGACAGGCGGCACCACAGGACCTGGCATTTTCATCCGTGCGATGAATGCTTCTTACACCCTATGAACAATCACATGTGCACACAAACACACTCGACCCTCCTTTTAACCACAAGCCAAGTAAACAAAGACAGGCACGGGGGGAATAGCTGCACACCTGTTTCCCAGCTTCAGTACGCACGAGCACATATGCGAGGCCTGAGGGAGGGTTATCGAGCTCAGCGGGAGGCGTCTGTTAATACAGTCCGAATACTAATTACTTGGGCTGGTGAGGATGAGGGACGTGCATTAGCCGCGGTGGCTGTGCTCCACTCATTTACCGGATTGTCCATATTCCTGGAATTTCCACATCAAGCGGCTTCAGCAAAACCGCGGCTCTGCCTTCAGACGACAACGTGGCAAAGGACGGAAGATCTAAAGTTTTTCAGCAGACTAGCGTCATCGTCTGACCCTTATTCTCATGCAGCAACTTTTTTTCCCTTTTTTTACTCATTCTTAAACCGGGCGTTTGACCTTCTCGTGCGAACAGGCAACCCAGGGTGGCCGCCTCGTCTGGCGGGTAAAAAATTAGCAGAAGGTCAAACCCGTTCCAGCGTGGATTTAAAAGGTATAATTTAAAAAAGAGGTGATTTTAGCCTCAGCGAGTAAGGACCGGACCAACTCGTCTCTTTGTGTTCCTGATGAGACGGCGGAAGAGATCAGCAATTGGTACATTCCAAAGGCATACGCTGTGGTTCGAGGGAAGGGACCTATTGGCCGCATCATCTGGTACTTCTTTTCAGAAATTTTGTAACTCAGTTTATAAATTATGTCATCAAAACATCCAGACAAAGATCGGAGCCGCACCGGCGGGATAAGGAAACGTGAAGCCGGTGTCCGGGGCAAAACCGAGCCGACACAAGAGGGATACATTTTTCGAAAGAAGGGTTTTGATGGGACCGTGTTGGGAGAGGCCTTGGGTCACAGCTGCGGTCACTCTGGAAAAAGAAACAAACTTCTAACACACAAATATAATTCCTGCAGAAAACAATAGTCAGCCGCCACCTACGCCGTCCTTCGAACACGAGGCTAAACTAAATAAACCGCTGCGGCGCTGGAGCTTTGTTGTGAAACACGTATTTATATCATTACGTAACTGCAGACGGATCACCGCTTTCTTATTTTCTACACTAAACCAATTAACTTCAGAAAGACCATCTTTGTGTTGTTTTTTTCACTTGAAACCCGATAACTTTACTCAAAACAAAACCCGCATCACTGCAGGACGCTGTTTATGTGCATATGAGTGTGTGTGCAATTGAATACCATTCAAATTACATCTGTTCATTTTTAGTGTTTAAGGTTCTTGTTTTCCATCTTTTTGATTGCATTAGCCATTTTAGGAAACATACATCTCGGAAAATCTTACATATTTGTGATTTGTTATGTTTTTTATTTGCTAATAACCATTGAGGATTTCATTTGTTTTTAAGCTGAAGGAAAAAACCACAGCCAGTAGAACTAACATTTAGTGCCCTGATGGTAATGCTGCTATTTAAATAGTGCAAAGTATTTGGAAAAAGAAATGCAGAATTGGGGTGCGCCTCAGCGGCTTAGCGCTTCCTCCTCACAGGTCCCTGGTTGAGTCTCCATGTTCCCTGTGTCTGCGTGGGTTTCCTCCCACGGTCCAAAAACTCGGCAAATGGTCATTGGAGACCTTAAATTGCCCCGAGTCGGAGTGAATGGTTGCTTGTGTCTACATGTGGCCTTGTAATCAACTGGCCAATCGGTCCAGGGTGAATCCCACCGAAACCGCCCAATGACAGCTGGGTTTCACCTCCCATGATCCTGAGTGCAGGATAAGCGGTACAGATAATGAATGAATGAATGAATGAATGCACAAATGGTCAGATGGCCGTTCTACCAGTTCTAGAATTGTGGCAGACAAATAAAAGTATGTGTGATCTACAAATAAAAATAGTCTGCCTTCCTTGGCATTAGTATTCTGTTTGAAAATACATTCCAAGCCCCTTGTGGACTGAGAGATAAGAACCACCAGGTTAAATGAGGATTGGAAGATGGATGGGCACCCCCCCCCATCCCCTGCGGGGGGCTCAACGGAGCACATAGATGCAAAATGCATGGGCTTCGTCTCATCCTGGCCTTCACCTGTGTCTCACTTCCACACCTCACTCACTCTCTCTCCGCATCCTACTGCTTCGTGACTGGGCTGCTTGGAAAACACCGCCGCCCTCTCTGTTCGGGAATTACTGCAAGCTGAATGTGCTAATGGTCTGTAGCTGTCAAGCTACAGGGCCCCCCTCGGGGTTCTCGCTTCCTCTGTCTCAATCCTTCGTCCCCTTCATCTGTCTCTGGCCCGCTGTCTCCTCCACTTCCTGCTCCAGTACTTGTCGACACACCTTTCAAAAAGGACTGTTAAAAAAAAAAACTCTCCATCCACAGAAATCCTTCTGATAGATGACTCACAACAGCAATGCATGAAATATTTAGACTTTACATCGCAGCCTGATCGGCGGTGCTCCAGAGCCCCCCACCCCAGAAACAATCACCTGCCAGTCACAGGGTAACATAGAAAAAAATGACCATTCACTCTCTCATTGAAGACTGAGGATGGAAAACCTTGATGGAAGCGACGCGGGGATGGGAATATGAAGACCCCCGACAGATAGAGCCCTGTCATCCACAGGAATCGAACCAGGAACCTTCTTGCTACAAGATTTCAGTGCAAACACCAATAAATATTATGGGTATTACAGTTTTCATAATGAGTAAAACTGCAGTAGTGCAGCCAGTACAATGGGTTGAGATGGTATCTACAGCAGAAATCATGTGAAATAGGCACAAGTTTTGTTTTCTATATTCTAGACAAATGAGGACATGAAAGAAAACGGACCCGTATCATTAACATCTCATCGGGTTCTCCGTGTTTCTACAGGCCGGCTAATTGAAAACACACGGAGTGGATGAAGGGTCTTTAGCTGGCGGCCTCACCGGGTCTCATTTTTAACATTAGTAGAGGCGTCAGACGGATTTTTAATTGCGGTTCACAAAAGCAATTTGGCATGAAAATGTAAAGCTGGAGCAGCGGCGGCAGCAGCAGCAGGTATCACCATCAGGGACACTCGACCGCAGCCATTTGATTATGTGTAATTACTACACTGCTTGTGTAGTAACTTGTGTCATCCTTGTACGTTTGATGTTTTGTTTTTTTCCCCCCACCATCCCAGAGATTGAAAAACAGCCCGATTGGTCAAAGTTCAGTCTCCACCGGTCGAATCGCTCAATTTCCGCCCGCCCATCACAACCAAAGGTTTCCAGCCATAAAGGTTACAAAGCTGTCATACACTCATTTACATCAATAACTTCAATAATGAGGGGAGATTAGGTTCATTTAAATTTTGTTTTTGTAAAGTGCATTTTCGTTTCCCCGCTGTACGCCGCATACACACACACACACACACACACACACACACACACACACACACACACACACACACACACACACACACACACACACACACACACACACACACACATATCAGCACCACTCAACCCACTAACAATCAACAGTGAACCACTCTGACCTTAATTCTCTGATTACCGAAGCAGCCCGGCTGATGCTCGTCCGACCTGCATTGCTTTTCACACTCAGGCAGTCAAGGTTACGCTCTCCCATGTGCATACGTCCACTCCTAGCACACACACACACACACACACACACACACACACACACAGAGACACCTGCAGAAGCACACAAATAAAATTAGGCCACCGACGAAGAGACGAGTGATACACCAACCCGCCTTCTCTTCACTCTCTATCTGTCCTCCTCCTACTCACCAGGTGTTGACATGAGCGGTTTACATAAAAAAAAAAGGTTCATTGCAACAAGTGTTCACGTACACGCACCTCATCAATGCTGGTGACAACTGGGTCACCCTGTGCAGAGGCTTTTGTATACGCTCGCTCTACAAAGGACATATATAAAAATAAAAATATTAAAAAGTAAAGAAAGAAAGAAAAAAAAATCCACCTGCTGTATTTGGACTCATTTTGAATCAAACGTTGTAACCCCAGTGAAAAGGTGGACGCGTGAAAAAAAGGCACTTCCTGTAGACTAGTCTGATTTTGCAGTATATGAATACTGCAAGACAAATTATGGGCTTTTTGGAGAAAACAGGATGTCTTAGCATGTGATTACACATCTCTTATTTCTGTGTGCTTTTCTGTAATTACAGTCATAATTATGTTTCATCTACTATTCTTATTCTATTGTTTTACACTTTACAGCACAAAGAGACCATATGATATCATCAGTGTTTATCTGATAATTCAAGCAGGTACTTGAGGGCCCAGTCTGGTACTTTTTTATTTTAGATCCTCCAGGCTCCCACGCAGGCAGCTGCTTTGCAAAAACCCCTGCCAACCCACTGCACTGCACTCCCACTCCGCGGCAGAGTGGGAGTGCAGTGCGGCTGGGTGGCGAGGGGTTTTGAAACACGGGCATCGCTACGGAAACTGAGGCAGCCGTTTCGTTTATAGAACGTTAAAAATAAAAACAAAAAATTCAAACTTTTTGTGGTCAATCCTTGTGGCGTGCTTGTGTGTTTGTGATCTTTATATTGATCATTTATCAAAAAAAAAAAATGTTTTTTTTTAAAGTCTGGAGCAGAGTAAGTGTGAGCTCTCATTTTTATACCTATTTTATACCTATTGTAAATAAGTTATAATGGCTTTATAATGACCTGCCGTGGGAGTGGGCCACGGCAGGTCGGTTCACGGCGGCTGTATCCACGTTGGAGGGTTTTATAACTCACTTTCACTCCCGACTAATAATTTCAGGTGGCACTCGGCATGACCCCCAACCCTGCGGGCGAAGCAGTGGCTGGGTGGGAGGGCGTGGGAGGGGAGAGAGGGGCAGCGCGGTGAAGGCCGGCGGTGGGAGGAGGTCGACCCAGCTTGTTGTGTCTGGAGAGGCTGTGCTCTATTTATCCCTCTGAGCTCCCATGTGTTCTCCGTTCTCAGTCTGTTGAGTTTAACATTCCTTTCAGCTGCTGTAACTTCCTCTCAACATTCATTCATTCATTCATCCATTCATTATCTAAACCGCTTATCCTGCAACCGGGGTCACGAGGGGGCTGGAGCCTATCCAAGCGGTCAGCGGGCCAGAGGCGGGGTTCACCCTGGACTGGTACACAGTCGATCACAGGGCCACATGTAGAGACAAACAACCATCCATTCTCTCACTCATACATCACAGAGAGACATACAACCATTCACCCTGTCATCCAAGCCTCTGGGCGATCTTGTATCTCCAATGAACCCACTGCATGTTTTTGGACTGTGGGAGGAAACCAGAGAACCCGGGGGGGGGGACATGGAGACTCCACACAGAAAGGCCCCATCGGAATCCAACCAGGGACCTTCTTACTGAGGCGGAAGAGCTAACAATTGCGCCACCGTGCCGCCCTCCTGTCACCATACTTTTTTTTTTTCTTATATAAATGGACAATTAAAGAGTTCTTAGGCACATCGATGATACAGAAAACTTTTTTTTTTTTTGCCCCCAGCGGAGCATAAATGGTAAACAGGAGCGGGTGACTCCCGTTGTTCGCATCGCTCCGAAAAAAAAACTGGTGCTTTTCAACACTTGGTCTGTGAATTTCACCAACCCTTTCTTATGCGTATTGTGTTGGGAGGAAAAAGGGGGTTTGTCCCTCGCCGAGGGGATCAGCAAGCACCCCGCAACCCGGCATAAACACAGTCCATGCAATCAGTCCGAAAGCAACCTCCAGCCATCTTTTTCCGGCAGTAATAAAACCAGGAGAGCCGCACCGCTGTTTCACGCAGTTTTTGTTTTCCTCTGTATTTATTTCAAGCTTGTTGCGTGCCTGCAGAATCCTTGCTAGAACTAGAAGTTAGAATCCCTGAAATCCAACGCTATTACATTTTTTTTAATTAAGCAAACTGAGAATGTTTGTGCTGCAGAACATATTTCCCGTGCAGCTACATGACTCCCCGAAAGCTGCTCTGTCTGTCTGTACTCTTGATATATATCTCTGTGTATTGAATAGGGGCGGAGGGGAGGAGGGGTTGCCGCAAACTTGGAAGGGAAAGTAAACCTTGTTTTTTTCCCCAATGAAACCAACACGACTGAACTTTTTACCGTCCCCTGGCATTTTCTGAGCTCCGGGGGCAGAGCTCTACGCCGTGTCGTGTTTCCCCTCTGTGTAGTCTGAAGCTATCAAATGCACAGGCAAGGCGCCGCAGACACGCACATGTACGCGCACACACACACATACGCAGATCCCCTCACAAGTAATAACCAAGGTTACCCCTCCCCTTTTTTTTTTTTTTTTACACTAGAGGAGGATAAAAACACAAATGCACAAACAGATTTGTGAAACAGTCAGTAGCCGAGGCCCATGACAGCACGAGCCCGGAGCAGACATCGAAAGATGGATTTACAGTCGCCCCTCCACCCCCAACCATAATCCTCCCATCTCAAAATTCATATCTTGCCTATATTTTCAATGCTGACTGAAGAATTTCTCTGTCATCCGCTACTACAACACAGTTATTAGTGTTCTCTGTTGTCCAAACACACACAAGGCAGTCTGATCGCACGTACAGTGGAGTGTGATCTGCAATATTTCCACGCTGAAAACACAAAGTATGAACGCAGGTAATTTCAGGCTGCCTTTCGGTGGGAAAGTGTAACGATAAATTCCTTGTGAGTCAAAAGGAAGAAGACGTTGACAACGAATGCCTGTGAGCTCAAAGCATTGGAGGAATGTTTGACAGACGTGTCTGTACAGGTACAGTTACCTGCGTGGACACTCCCTCGAGCAGCACACACACATACATAGATGCAGTCACGATGCACCAATGAGGACACGTTGGAAATACACCTCCCCCAGATCGAACAGGGGACTTCATGCAAATAAGCCCACTGTTGATGTCAAAGGTTTCAGGGGCTGACTTTGTATTCATCAAGCATTTGGGTTTCATTAAAACGCACACACACACAGATCATTCATTCATTATCTCTATACCTTATCTGCCGGAAATGTTGTGGTAGGCGGGGTTTCTATAGACTCACAATAATAGACTATTCATGGTCTTGAATTAACCTTCATTTTGGCTCTGTGACAAAGCCAGAGAATCCAGAGAGAACCCAAAACGGGATGGGTGGGGGGGGGGACGAAAACTCAGAAACACAATGAGAACCCAGCTGAACCACAAACGTCAAAAATCAACATGAATCAACATGAATATCTATATATGATAATAAAATGTGTAAGCCCCAGAATTATGATGCTGTGTTTTGAAGGCGTCCGAGAGAGGAGGAGCACGCTCCGGAGGGAAGCGGCCGAGCTGCGGTGATAGAGAAATGATCAGAGACATCAGCTGACCTCAGCTAAAGCTACAGGGACATGCCAGCATCCAGTTTGTTGAAGTTTATTATCAGGCTTTTTAAAACCTGTAAACATCTAATATCAAATATTTATCTATGTCAAAAAACATCCTGTAGGACTGATATCTTGCATTGACCCGCATTAGATAGATCTATATTTTTTGGAGCGGGGGCAGGATGAGGATGAGGATGAGGAAGTGTTACCCAGACGTCTGCAACACACCAGCAGCGACTGCAGATTCAGAACCATGCGAACGGAAGTCTGGTTTTCTTCTAGTAGTTCTTCGTCTACTGAGGTTGATCTCTACTCTGAGAAAACGGCTGATCCCTGTTATAGGAAAAGAAATGCATTGAAAGCATTTGTTCTTCTAATCCCTTGTTCCCATATTGCTCAGTCAATTTATCACAATTTCTGCCGCTGTTCCTTCAGTCAGGCTGAGCTTCTGCGGCCGATTCACAGAGAGCACCGTGCCAATGACAGATCCAGCATTTGAAGTGTGAAGCTGGGACAGTGAAAAAAAAAAAAAACAGGAAGCAAGAGATTTGTCTTTTTTTCAAATCTTGTCACAAACAAATATGTGGAAACCCCGATAAGAGAGTTTCCCTTCGGAGCTGTTCGACTTGCACCAGTAGAAGCACTGCTAGCATAGCAATTATGAAGCCCAGAGCAACACTTCCTGCACAGAATAGTGCAGCAGGCTTTGTAAAACAGCAAAATCCCCCAAGTAGTTTTTTAAATGTACAACTTGAGACAAAGCAAAACTTAATTTAACTGCCTCAGAAAGGCACAGTGGAGCAGCATGTGACCCTTTTTTTTATTTCCCCCTCAGCTGGCATCAGCACAATGTGCAGCAAATGACTCTGGGGTGGGGGTGGGGGGCATTTGAATAATAATACCTACTTCATGATCAACAGAGTATATCACATTCAACAGCCGGATGACATTTGATGGCTGTGATGGGATTCCGAAGGCTGCAGTCAAAAATCAATTATGCGAAACTTCATTGAACCCGTTTGAGTTTGATGGCCTAAGAAATTTTAATATAATAAAGATTTCAAAAGAAACTAGCCATATTATACATATTATAAAAGTCACCTTAAAATTGTAAATGTAGTTATATGAGTGCATATCAATAAAACATTGAGTGAGGTACTGTAAAGACTCAAAACTACTGTCATCATGCTGTCTGTCGATAAAAAAAACTTAAAAATGCAGACTCCTCTGCACTGCAGAATGAAGGAAAAAAAAGGACATTTCGAAAAAAAAAACAACAACTGTGCTGTTTTATTTTCGACAGCCGTCATAATGGGGGACTATATTATCAAACCTGTGATTATAAACTCTATAAATAAGCTGTGGCCTGTAGAGGACAGTCTCAAAATGGTTTGAGGTTGGATGGAACACAAGGGTTCTAGAGACGAGAAGAGCAGCTGAGGCAGAGAGAAGGAAAAACACTGGGGTTTACAACAATTGGGACATGTTCCTAATACTTTGAGCATTTTTCCGAGGTGTAGACAGATTACTGAAACTTCTGGTTAGCGGGACACAAAATTGGGACAAAGGTTAGAGGTATGAGTTGCATTACTTCCTTCAGTTGCTTCGGCATTTATTACGTTCTTCTTTCGTCGGGATCGTCTATCAGTTTTCTGTTGAACAGCTGTTGTGCACTTTGACGCCTGCATATCTCACATGAAAATCCCCAGCATCGCGCCCCCTGTGTTGCCGTGACTCCTGCTGAAAGTGACCACGCACGTGCAAAACACTGTGTCCTAATTCACCCATCACAGTCTTTGCTAATCACACTTCCTGTATCCTGATTTCACACGCAGCGGTGACTGGACCAGACCAACCTTGACAACAACAGGAGAAGGGGCAGACAGTGAAGGCGACGGTGAAACTAACCTGCAACCGTTCACTGCTCTCGCAGACCCAGGTGGTCGCCCCCAGAGAAGCCTGGGAAGCGTCCGTATATGAATAATGAATAAACATTTGAGCACCCTTGTTGTGATGCTTTCAATATTAGTGCTATTATTGCTGTCTTTACAATATTGGAAATACGCCAAAAGTGAAAATAGGGTTGGTGAAGTGAAAAGCTAAAGTTCTCGCTGCACCCGCCGTCCAAAAACACACAGTAGGACAAAGTGATAGCGAACGTTTGCCGTCCGTATGTGGCCCTATGATTGACAGGCTAGCAGTACAGGTTGCGCCCTGACCCTCACCTAACATCTGCGTCCCACTTGGACTTGTGTGCAGGATTAGCGATATTCTGTATGAATAAATGAACAATTGGATGATACTGACATGATAATTTGACATCACATACCATCACAACCCGTAACCAAATAATAAACACGTAACATGTATGCTCTGTAACTGAATGCCCAATGTGAGTTTAAAGGAAAAACGGAATTATACAAACAAAATATTACCCTGTCATTAAGTACTTATACATAATTATATATATTACTTGAACTCTTCACATCATCACTCAAGTGATTCTACCACAAGGATGATCGTGACCCCCCGCCAAAAAACACCCCCCCGATTTTCAATCAGATCAATTATTCTTGTCTGACGAGCCCTTTTTGTCCGATTTGACATTCAAGTAATTGAGGTTCAGGGTCAAGTCATTATCCTTGAAGGAATAAAAAAGGAGAAGGGATTAGGAAACTTTGGCCATCCAAACCCCCATGTGACACGAGCCCTGCGTCGACACAAGGACAGGACAAACTACACTGGCTTGCGTCTTCCCTTAATCACCATTGAAGAGAATGAAAAATGAAGTGTGGAAGCAGCAGCCCGAAATATGTTGAGCTTGCATCAAAGAGAAGCACCGGATGAATCATGGCAATCGAATTGAGTTTTGTGTATTTGAAGACCTTGAGTAGGTTGTTTTTGACAAAGCAATGTCAGTGTTTTTGTCGCAAGCCGAATTCACTGAGGATGCAACGTACCAGGTCTGAGCCAAAAAATGTATAATTTATTTTCAGTTTGTTCTCACTTCTGTGTCCTGCAAAGCAAGTTTGATCTTTGTTTCCTATTAGCGTGACTGTAGCACTTTATGGGCTGCAGCCTCCAATAGACCTGATAATGACTTAATGTTATTACGGCAGTTAAGTAGGCATTTTGACAAGCCTGTGCCAACCGCATCCCAGTGGGAGGTACAGCAGCATGTTATCAGCATAACAGTGAAAAGACAAACAAAATATATATATTTGTGCTATCAATGTGTGAATGTGTATCTATATATGTGTATGTGTATATTGTGTATATGTGTATATATATATTTATGTAGATATGGGTATGTATGTAAAAATGTATGTATACGTGTGTGGAATGTATGGTGAATTATGTGCATATGTATTTGCACTGACATATGTGTGTATTTATCTTTCCTGGTTTTTTTTGTTTTTTTTCCTTTCTCTAATGTTGCTGCTGCAACACCCGAATTTCCCCCATGGGGATCAATAAAGTATCATCTTATCTGATCTTATCTTATCTTACATATATATATATATTTATATATAAAAAGAAAGAAAAAAGGAAGAAAGACAGCCTCTCAATCTTGGGTCTTGGGGGGCAAAGATTGAGTGGGATGGGAATCTGCTTATCTACTCTCTGACAACAGTAGTGTTACTCAGTTTTTAGCATCAAAAAACAAGAATGAGCCATTTGGCATCTGTTTTTTTTTATTTGGCACATAAGCCAGATTTACTGGGCTATACAGTGCAAGTTCGGCTCACATCTGTGCTAAAGATGGGACCCGTGCAAAGACAGCGATCTGTAAAATTGATATTGAGATTCAAGATTCATATATATATTTTTATATATATGCAAATACGACAAGAGTGTATGGAGCAACACATCCCAGAGCAAGGATTAATATTAACGGCCTGAATCATTTAATACCTCTGTCTTGGTGTTGCCGACCAGCGGCTTTCATCGTGTGCGGCACTTAATCGCCTCTCCTGCGAAACACCGTGATCCCGAACACCCCGCAGTGACTGCTTCCACTCTCTTCAATTATTTCTGCAAGCCACGAGTCTCACTGGAGTGGAGGACAAGCGGAGCAGAGCGGGTGAGTGGGCCTTATGTGAACGATCACAGGAGAATCTCCTCTCAGGTGCTTTGTGGTTTGTTTCCATCCCCAGTGGGGACCTGGGCGACACCAAAGCGACTGCAGATGGAGTGAAAATAGCCGGTCCAAGTGGAGTGGAAATGAAGTTCACGAAAGTGTTAATTTAAAATTCATAGGAGAATAAATGTAGACACTGATATTTCTAAAAGGACTCTGATTTCTGTGAGATAATGTTTGCTAGAGTCTCACGAAGCGATGGCTGATATGAAATTGGTCTCTGGTTGACATATGTGATGCATCTCAATAGAGATTTTCTTTAGGGTCTACGTGGACTGCAACAAAATCAGAGTTGTCGGCAGCAACTGCTGGAGAAGCATGATAAGATAGATATAAGGTGCGTGACAGCAGCCCAAAATGCATTTGAAACCAGGTATAAACAGAGTGAAGCTCCAGCGAGTATCCCCCTATCCCCTATCTATCAAGATCAATCAAGGCTACCTGAGTTATTATTAAAAGCAGAAAATCAATGGGACAGTTAGCGATAATCATGTGGTGGCCGGCGGCCACAAATAAATAATTCCATGAACGGACGTGTAGGAGCCCTCCCTCTTGTCAAGAAGAGGCAAAAAAAAAAGGATAATTCACGCAAACTGTGTGATGCTTTTGACATATCAGAAAGAAAAAAAAATTCCTGGTGGGTTGTTCATTTGTAGAGTCATTATTAGTTTTTCACGTACACTATATCAGTATTTTAAAAGGTTTGTGACACTTTTGTGCCTCGGGAATAAAAACGCCTTTCATAACATTGTTTTTTGGCCACAATCTACTTACATATCTAATTAAATACCATAAACACTCAAGAGCAAAACAACTTTACAGCCAAGTTATAAACTAGGAGTATCTCAAATGGGGTATTTCTTGGAAATGACAGTTTTACGAGGTATATGAAGTATACACCACCTGACAGGCTGGATGAAAACACGTGTAAATCACAGCATTCTTTTGTTTAAATTCACTGTAGTGGGATGTTAATCACTTCGGCTCTGGAGTTGTTTTCACAGCTCTCTGGCCAAGTATTTCCCTGCGAGGGGGCTGACCTTTACAAAATTGTTTATGTTCCCGCTCTCTTTCTGGCTCCGCGCGGCGGATTCACACACACACACACACACAGGGGCCCATTTTTGAAAATGCTCGCACCTATTTGAGAGAATCAGCCAAAATCGTGATGCAATGATTCAGCACGCCATCGATGCTTCACGTCTTGCGCCTCCTAACTAACAAACCCTCCGAAAAACATTCGGGCGTGCAGTATGGGGTGCTGCTGCTCATGTCAAATCTTTAACGTGACATCTCTTCACCCTTTTTTTTTTTTCCTGAATATCTATCCATATTCCATTAACTTAAATTAAATTTCTAGGTGGAGCTCTTTCTCTGCGAAAAGCCCATGATTTAAGCAGCCAGGCGTAGATAGGCGTAGATATTATTCCAAATCTCATCACCATCATCGTCTGAGATGATCCCACGGTGTGTAATCGGCGTTATTGGGTCAGGATTGCACCGAGATGTCCTCAGGCCCCCAGAGGATCAAACAAATGTCACGTTACAGGGACAGCAGCGGCGAACAGGAGCAGTCAGGTGGAGGGATGCATCCCCGAGAGGAAATCTAAATCTCCTGTCCGACAGCTACCTCTCGATCCTGGAATGAGACGGGGATCCTTGTTCACGTCTGAAAAATCAGCAACAGACAACACCATGAATCTGTCGTACCTTGTGCTGGTCAATTTTCTGAAAGGAAATCAGCAGGCAAATCACGTTCTTCTCCCTTCTTCCTCTTTCTTTTTCCAATTCTGCACTTGTTTCTAGCCCTCAATGATTAGTGCTCCTTCCTTCTCCCTAAAACATGGTTGGCCATTTTATCACTTGGGGAAACACAATAAAGAGTTTTTCTATACGGTTCCGAATATCGGGACAATTTCATCGTCAACATTTTGAGGTACAAGTGGTCTATGATAGCCTCTCTTTTGGGCTTTAGGTTCACGTCCGCACTTTTTTCTTTGAATGGGGTGCCTGTCGCCCGCGTAAATTGAAAAATCCGGTTGTGACGATGATGAAAGAGATGTAATAAAAAACAAAAACATAAAAGCAAAATATCTCCAGGATGCCATTTTTTCACATTGCATTTAATCTCTAATCATACCGTACTGGGAAAAAATGAATCCTTTGAATTGACAGTGAATGACTTTCATGAAAAAAAGTCTATCTGATGGCAGTTATTTGTAAAATGCCTAAAACAGTGGTTCTTCACCTTGGTTCGATCAAACCCTGGGGTTCGGTGAGTCAGTCTCAGGGGTTTGGCAGAGGTCAAGACACGCACCCGACTCACATGATTTGTGATGACACACCCCGCTTGTCCATCATTGGCTGCAGGTGATCACGCAACATCTCTTGGCCTATCTGTGCCGCAGGGAATTTGGTGCGCTCAGTAGTCGAATTGTTACTGTCGTGTTGGTACATCTTGTGATTTCTTTGTAAATGTATAATCCCTTCATACTAACTATGTCAAAAAAAGAAAGTGGTCGGACGAATATACACAAGATTGATTTACATGTATAACGGAACGTGATGGGAGTCAGCATACTACAAAAACTACTTAAAACTTTAAAAAAAATCAAAAGATATTTAGTAATTTTGCGTAATACCGGGTTTTATTTGGAAAAAAATCTGCATTTTTGAACCCCAGTACCATATAAATCAAACAAAAAAAAACGTATGTCTTATGTCTGAATAGCACAAAGTATTCCTTTCTACATATGATTATTCTACGACAGTGAGAAGCTTGTGCTGATACATTTTTGGAGCCCGCTGTATATACCTATGTTTTGAATTTGAAAAAAAAAAAATCACATTTTATTTTCCTCTTAAGAAGGGTTCAGTGAATGCGCATATGCAACTGGCGAGGTTCATAATCTCCAACATGGTTAAGAATCACTGGCCTAAAAGCTACAGTGTGATTGGATGATGACATTTTTATTTTATCTTATTTATGTTTTAATCAACTGCTGAACTGAACGTCAGGGTGTGCGAGGAGAGTAGAGGGGTTTACAAAAATATTGTCTTACTGGCGGAATTGCCTTTGACACTAGGGGGCGCTGACACTCGTAACTGCAATATTTTAGCTTGAATGGGTATCCGTGTCCATTAAAAACAAGAGGATCCTTTCGGCTGGATTTTAACATTCCAGATCCAGCTTTGGGATAAACATAAATGAATCTAAGGGGGAGCGTGGCGTTGCCAACAAGTCAAACCTAAATGCATGTTTATATTCGGTTTTACTATCTGTCTTGGACAGCAGAAATCTCTAAACACAAGGCAAATTATGACCCTAATAATGTCTGACCACGGATCCTGTGTGGTGTAAACACTTATTTGTCGAGAGAAATCTGCTAGATGGGATCCTATGGAAACTCAAAATATCTCTTGCTTGTCTGGTAGCACTTCTCTTCACATCACACCCAATTTATGCTTATTCTGACACTGAGAAAAACAACAACAAAGAAAGAAGTGACACTCTCTTAAGGAGACCAATGGTGAAAGCGAAGTGAAACACCAGCGTATCTTCAGTGTCTCTCTATTCCCGTGGGACGTGACTGGAAAACCATTTCGCTGTTCTGGCAGATGTTCTGTGGCAGACGCCGTCTTGTGTTGCTCTTAGTGCCATGCCCTTTCCCCGTTCTGCGGCGTCCCTGGGCTTTAGAGGCCGCCTTGAATCGACTGCGTTGCCGCCTTCAGTTGCTAAGGACCTTGGACAAAGTTTACAGAGGACGTTTGTTTACTATCCCTCAGTCTCTGCAAAACCAAACCAGGACTGGACAAGCAAAGAGACAGAGGCCATATTTTTATTGTGAGTAACCTACTTTCTTGTTGCCTTGTTGACAGTTTTTCTGTTACAGGGAGATGATGGCATCTCTTTACAGGGAAAAAAATCCCCAAAGCAAGTTTACAATAGAATAGAATAGAATAATACTTTATTGATCCCACGGGGGGAAATTCATGAATGAGTTTAATTGAAAATGCTAATGCCGTTTCTAATTCAAACATCGTCCAAAGCAAACAGTGATTTCATCGATGCCAAGAACACGTGTGAGCAGCGATGAATTTAAACCCGAGTCGTCATCAGGAAGGACAGATACAGGTACGATCTGTTTCCCTGCTGTCCGGCAGCCCAAAAAGCCATCACGCTCGCTTATGGAGGGCAGCTGCATCCCAACACTCATGGAAGTAGAGAGTGGGGGCCGATGGGCGAGAGAACCCGATGCAGGGGAAACTGGCGGCCATGTGATGTCTATTGATCTCCAGCTGCCGCTGACAGACTAATGTTTTCCCTTCGGTTTCCATTACTTCCTACCCGACCAGGAAATATGATTTTCCCCCTCCCCCACATATCCTAAAAATAATAGCTTGACCCTTTTTTATCTATCGTTAAGGTTTACGACTTTGCTTAGAAACGATATAAAAGGCGAATGTCTTGCAGATTCCATGATGGGACAATGTGCTCATTAGACTCCGGGGTTTTCTCTCTGCTGTTGGTTGGCTTCGTCCGTCCAACAGCCAGGCTGGGGCCAGCTTTGCAGCTGTCCACAGTCCAGTGTTACATAACAAGGCTGCACCACCCCCAGCCCACCCCTCCACTCCCCCCCCAGCCACTTCGCAGCCTTTCCACCGTGACACTGTCACCCTTGTGTGAGATGACAAGCGCACGAAGTTCCGACGCCCCCTTTAATGAGTAGACACACAAACTCCTGCTCTTTTAAGATGTACTTGTTAGGGGCCGAGTTAACGAGGCAATATGCAGCAATATAATCGCTCATTTTCCTCCCTGTTCCCACGGACCCGCAGTCCCCTCACCTTTTCAACTTCCGTTTAATGGCCCGAATGAGAAGAGCGCCGATGCAGGTGAAGTTGCAAATAAACAAAGCGGAAACTGCCACCGCCGCTGCCGCTTTCTTTCATAGAGTGACTGTCATTCACAATACGCCTTTCTGAAAACGCGGAATATTGCAAAGTGCAGAAGACCTGGCACACCTTCATGTCCAAAGTCACCAGGAGCAAACAGGCAGCAAGAGCAATTGCTATCTGGGTGCGGCCAAAGAACCTTGAAGTGATTGAAGAGGCCCCTTTACATGAACAGGATGTCCGAGATGTGACTGACTTGGTGCAGCGGAACAGCTGAAATGTGAAAATTCCGTGGGATGAGCACCAAATACATATGTTACCCATCTAGCCTTGAAATTAACATAGCTTGGCTGCCTCTTTAAATCACCGGGGAGACGAACGGCCGCAGCCCTGGATGCTGTCGCATCGTATTGACTGCAACAAAGGCGATCGCTTTCTCGTCATACGTGAAGCTACTGAGGCGTGCAAGGACACCGGCTTTCAGCGATCAACAAGACATGACACCTTATCCTGCGTCCCTGTTGTTTTCGGTTTTCCCAAAGCAGTGCAACCCTCCTAAACAGGATTCATTAAAGAGCAGCATGATGCAAAGACTTAAACAGTCCGCCTCCTCCCTGCTTGCCGCGAGTGCGCGTCCTCTGTCACGCTGTAGCTTATTGAGCGCCTGCAGAGATTTCATGTCGACACCAGTCTCTCATACTGTACTGAGCTCTTACAGTACCGATTAAATTACAGACCAATCAACAGACATTCGCAGCGTAGCAGTTTATAACGGTCAGATGCTAGCAGTTAGCTTCAGGTCCCCATCTCGCATTACACTGACTCAAATCCTGTTAGGTTTATTTAATCAGTCAAAGTTCTACCCGGACAGTTTACTTATTGAGCAGGTCCACTCAAAGGAATATTCCACTGTGCCATATAACCGAACAAGAAATAAAATGATCAGTCAAATTTGCATCCACTGCTATTCAACAGTAGTTGTTAAATTTCTTTTAAAGGCAAATTACTGCCAGGTTCTCACAGGAGCTCTCCATCGCACAAGGCAAGACAATAGTGCTCAAAAAAATAAAGGGAACATTTAAACAACACAATGTAACTTTGAGTTTTCCCTTTATTTTTTTGAGCACTATATTTCCGAGTCGTGACGAATCCTGTAAAACTATCAACTATTCAATATCTTAATAACCAATCTAATAGCTGCAGGTCAAGACCAGACCTCTGGAGAAACCCCCGTAACAAAAACATCTGCTATCTAGCTGTCACCTGAAAATCAATCAAAATAGTGGTCATCATCATCTGGTTTTGCAATGATGGAGAAGCTCTTGTGAGGGACAGCGATACACTGGGCACTGCAGCCTCTCTGCATCAGTAACTGGAGCTTTCTCTTGCCCTGTTGGGAGGCGACAAGGATTTTCTATACTTTGTCGCTGCATTGGATTTCATATATACTTTTTAAAGGAAACAGCAAACACTTTGGTAGCAGTTATCAATAATGAGCCTAAAAGTGAAAAGGAGCAAGCTAAGTCTGCTTTATTTAGCCATCCGGCAGATTTCAACTGGGGGCAGATTGTGCGTGTGGACGCCTGTGCACAATGTTTGATGGAGTGAGAACTGTTTTTGTCCAGCACTTTGGGGAATCCAATAATGTGGCTAACAACCAAGAAAAAAAATGTGTCAGTTGCTCAGCAAACTACAACTGATATGACAGAATGCAGCCCCCCCCCCCCCCCCCCCCCCCCCCCCCCCCCACCACCAAAACAAACATACAAACTCTATATATAAATTAAAAAAGAAAAAAAAAAACAAGTCAAGTCATTACAAAGAAAATATT
>CAAKHD010023617.1:63634-77168 GCA_901007705.1 Fistularia tabacaria
GGGTGGTGTTGTGTTTTGATTATGTGAATTTTTGTTGGGGGTTGGTTGTGTTGATTGTGAGGGTTTTTTTTTTTTTTTTTTTTTTAGCAATGTATGTGAATAAAAAAACAGAAACAAAGCAACAACAACAACAACATGAAAACAGAAAACCAGCGTTTGTGTGCCCGCCCCACCAAGCCCGATGCGATCCACGCATCTGGCATCCATTGCCGAGAGGTCAAAAACATCCTCCGCTTATTTCCATTTCCTCTGTACCAACACAAATGAGTGTGTGATTGAAGGTTACAGTAATTAGTGTCGGTGCGACTGTTATGGGCATTGCATTAAAGAAAAACAAAAACCACACAATTTCCTTTAATTTCCCCTGATCCCATGACTGGAGAAATGACCTTCATGTATCCGTCTGACGACACACCAGGCAGCAGGATAATAAATCAATTCTTCAACTCGAAAGACTCATGACAAGCATTTCCGTCTGTCTCCTCACCAGCAGATGTTTGTTTATGTGTGTCGCTGCGCCGTACCGACGCAAGTTGCGCGGTCGTCGGCCGCCATGTTTGCCCCCCGGGGCCCTTTCACACATGCACTGCAAAGCCGATGCTCTGCGGGTTTTTGACTGGTTGGCTTATGGGTCCCAGAGTAAATATTAGAGGAGGTTGGATCGGAAATATATTTAAAAAAAAAAAAAGGTATTTAACCCGCCAGCTATCCGGTCTAAAGTCTGTGTTCCTGCTGATCGGGGATTCAAAATGACTGCATCTGTGTGTGTGTGTCTGTTAGTGTGTGTTGAGGAGTTAATCATGCCAGTGGAGTTAAAACTAGATCATGAACACACACTTATCACACTTGTTTTTGCTTTATCAACCACATCTACTGAACACAGCTGAATTGAACTGTTTTTTGTTGTTTTTTTTCCAAATCAACTGCACATCATCAGCATCGAGAATCAGGGCAGCTGATTGGAAGAGGAGCCAGGGAAACTACGACTTCTGCGCCAGTTCTGTAACATCCAATGTGGGGGCAAGATCGTCACTGTGCGCAGACACACAAAGCAGGCTGCGGAGCCTCCTCCGAGAGGCGGCTTTCAAATACATACTGGGGTGCAGAGACACTGGGACTTCTCGCAGCTCTGCCCTTTCTCACCGTTTCCATTCTCAGCTCTGGCAGGAGCCCGGCATACTTCCTGTCATCAGTTTAACCTCACCCAAACCACAACATCCCTAGCGTCAAGTTTTTTTTTTTTTTCTACCTAGTTTTTCCTCTCAAAAGAGACTTCATCGCCTTTCCCCCGGCTGGGTCTCTCGGCTTAGAAGATGAAAATCCACCTTAACTCCCACCTTCGGCTTCCTGTGACCGTGTAACGACAGACAGATTTAAAACAGAGCAAAGCCGAACTGAAAGAGGCAAGGGCGAAGGGGTGAAAGTGAGTCAGCCAACCAGGGGAGCTTTTGAGGAAGCTACTAGAATAAAGTATGAAAGGTTAAGACAGATCAAAAGGGCGACGGGAAAATCCACCAAGCAGACTTCTCCTCAGTGCTCTGACACGCAAGTATAATAACATCACTTCTGAAAATGTGACGGCTCTGAATCATATAGGTGAAGCTCTTGCGGTGACACGATGAGTGGATTTAAAATCTGCTGCAATTACAAAGATTGCATTCTGATGCTAGGACCCTCATTCCCTCCCTCCCCCCCCATCACCCTGGGAGATACAGTGAGCGCTTACAAAGGGAAAATCTAATCTCTGAAATATAAAACAGAGAAAAAAAAAAAGAAAAAAAAATCGGCTGTTTTGCTGCAACACCAATGTCAGGATCTGGTTCAGTTTCATTTCCCTTCAAACGTCTGGCTAGGTGCCCCTGAGAGGGCGCAGCTCTGATCTGACACAAAATGAAACAATTATTTACGTTATTCATTAATTGATTATTTATTAATTTACAAAATTTCAAAAAAGTTAAAAAAAAAAAAAAAAAAAAAAAAGGAACTTCACCAGAAGCAGGGACAAGAGAGGGGGGGGGTCTGTGGGGAATGTCCCCTGGACCAGGGGAGAGGGAGATTGGAGTTGGGGTCACGATGAAATTGACAATTTACAGTAATTTGACACATTGACTTCTCAGAATCTTCTCATTGGGGACGTTAAGTGGGACACACTTTGGTCAGAGTACGCCACATGACCAGCGCAGGATGGGACAGAGTCATCAATGACTTCAAAATATGAAAGCTAAGTGTTTGTGAAACTTTGTGCACGTGGCACCGCTTGTGAAGTGTGACAGACTATCCCACTTCGTCAAAAATTAAAAAAAAGGAAAGGGAAAAAAATCTATAAAACAACCCCATTTGGATGACAAACACACACTTTGGTATTCAATAAGAATAGGGTGTAACTTTATACTTATTTAATGTAATTCTATGTTCATTTTGTAGCTCCGCTCACAAAAGCTATATGACAGTAATTCATAATGTTATTTGAGGGATATTAATAAATTCATTGACGCCCCTTTCCATTGAAATATTGGCCTATTATTTTTGGTACTGCTTGTGGACGGGTCTCAGGTTGGTAAAAGCGTGCACATCAACAAACCGAGCACAGCCTCGGATTTTACAACAGCCAACAACTTAACATGACAGAAATCGCAATTTTGGCCAAGCATGCAGTACCAAAGTCAAAACTTTTGATCTTGCTGGAATCGTAGCACCACCGCTGCCAAATGGGATTTTTCGGGTGTTTTACGAGAAACCTGGCAGGCGACCTTAGTGGCATTCTTGCCAACTGGTCTAACAACTGCTTTTTTTTCTGTCCCAGAGACATCTCCCAGTCACCAGGGTCAGGTTAACCCTCAGCAGATCTGCGTGTTAAAAACACTGCCCGGATAAACAGCAGATCTGTGAAGTTTGTAAGAATATTAATGCCTTTTTTTCTGCCACTTTAACACAAGGCTCAACACAGACCGGGAGCTCTCTGCGGATCAGATCAAATTTATAAACATGGATTTACGCTGTTACATTTGGATTGCGATGCATTGCATTGAGCCGCCGGAGCTCCGACCCTGCGGCCTTTATTTATTCCATCCACGCTCTCTTACCTCGGGTGACCCTTCAACCATCAATGACTGTAATTTCCTCCCGCCGTTATTACCATTCATTTCGATGACTTTTGCTATCTGCAAAGCAATTTTCACCCGTGATGAACTGCGCTGCCATCGAGAGACAAAAAAAAACCCCACTCACCTCAGAGCGGAACTCATACTCCAACACCACGGTGACTTCAAGACACAACAATAGGACTTGTTTTTCAAGTCATCCCCATGTTTCCCCTTTTTTCACCTGCTGCACAGAATACACTTATATTTCTGTGCACGAGCCCCGGCTGAATGAGACAAACAGGAACACGGGTTCCGGCTTGCAACTGACCCAGTTGTGCCGGGGTTATTCATACTATTTTCACAATTTTTGATTATCTAATTCCAAGTCTAGGGGCAGTGTCCCAATAAAACGCTTAAAATAACGAGCACCTTCTAAAATAATTCAATACCCACATTCGCTGTGGGGGATGGAACCATCAAACAAACATGCAAACTTGAAATCACCCTCAACCCCACCCCCACAGACAAAACAGCATTTCTCTTTTTGACCCCGGGCTGAATGTCGCCTCACGTACGTGCAGGGTTTCACACGGGAGGTCGCTTCTCACATGCCTGGATGAGATTATTTAACTTTCCTCCACAGCCGTTTGAAAGCCTGACTGCCAGGTGGCCGTTCGGGTACAAATTGAAGACAGCAATGGACGCTTACTTTGAATTTTAATTTCTTGACTTGCCCTTGATTTTTTTTTTCTCCTTTAGCGAATCACATGAATTGCATTGAAAAAACAAATCTGTACAAAATCATCTGAACATCTATTAACCATTGGCTCATGGAAAAGCTGCCGATCGGCGCTGCAGTTTAGCCACACTTCCGAATTTGCTTCTGAATGCAGCACATCCCGCTTCTTGTGACCAAGAAGCTACACTAAACCGCTGATGGCACAGACGTCCCACAAATGGGCAACTTGGACCCGGCTCTTTGCAGAGATGCTGCCAGCTCATCAAGCTCCCCCGATTGAAGGCGAATTTCACAGACAGGTGTTGCGTCATTATGATAAATGTGACAATCTCACAACATGGGAATTGAAGTTCCTATATAGTGGTGTCAAGGTCTCATCCTCTCGTATATATATGTATGTATATATGTATGTATTAATAAGTTTGCTTTACTGATCTAATATCACATATGTTTCTTAATCTATTGACAGTGATATCCAAATTCCACTCCTTATTGTTATTTACAGTTTCCTTAATTATCCATTTAACTATGGCAGGGTGTAAATGTTGGGGGGGTGGGGGGTGTAAATCTGCTAATCCTGTTCAAGTCACTGGTGATGACAAGCACCTGAAAACACAGACTATGAGACACAGCGTTCTCGTCTGTGAGAGAGCATCGTGAGAAAGTTACTGTTCTCCTGCCGAAAATAGTCCAGTGCCGTCTTAGCTACGTCCCGCTCAGCGCAGCAGTGTTTTCACACTCGGCAAATTCAATGAATAAAACACGAGGTGTACTATATCTACTGTTGTAGTCTATGGGCCGGGAGTAGGAGCTCCTTCTCCTCTGCCTCTCCGCTACCTCCCTAAGCAGCATCCCATCATGAAAATCCTCATTCAACCCTTATCGTTATCAGTTCGCTCATCCTCTATTATGCATACCCCGAACATTAGGTTTTGAGCGTGGGTGTGTGGCAGCGGGGTGGGCGTGGGGGTGGGGGGGTAGGAACCGGTCGGTCGGAGGCGGGGTTTGACCTCAACCATACACCTGTCAATCACAGGGACAAATAAAGGGACGTCTCACCGTTCACGCTCTCATTCACACCTACGGACAATAATGAGTGTTCACAGAACCTGACAAAGAACCTGGAGAGAACTCAGGCAGGCAGGGGGAAACCATGGAGACTCTGTGAAGACCACTGAATACGACCACAAGCCTCTGTTCGGTGACGAACAAGTGCCAACCATTGGTTTGCTCTAATTATTATTATGGATATATATTTTATTCTTATATTTGAATATTCCTCATTGAATTGAAATGAGCTTATTTTCTGCTCGGGGACCATCGTCCCTTGTTGAAAGATTATTACTTGAACAAGTCCAGCAAAACAAGGTTTCTTAGAATATTTCTTTATCATGTATCTATCTATTTTACATAATCTCATATTACTTGCTGTTTTTGGATTACTCATGACTGTATTTTGTAAATTCCTTGCTACGTTTTTGTACTTTGCTTACAATGAAGCTGATTAATTGCCATTTTATTTGTGGAATTTCACCAGGATTTTTAAACCAGGGAGTGAAGTAGCGTGAGATATAATTAGCACTAGAGACAAATTAGCAAAAGTATGAAAGGTGGGCTTTTTTCAAGCTGCAAACGTGCAAGCTACCGATAGCTTTCACAAAATGTTCGTAGACCTCGAATAAGGCTTGACGGCGCTGCGCTCTCATCACCAAGGTATGGGACGCGATTACATGGTAGAAAACTGCCGCTGGGAAGGGACACTAATGTGACAGGATAAAAATTAAATCAAAAATGGTCAGATATAATTACGCCCGACCAAATTGGAATTTTCTTAGGTTGTTAGGAACTTCTAGCCCTCAAAATAGCAGGGACTGTTTGCTAACCGCTGACTCCTGTAGCAGGTGGGGGCCAAAACAGAAGGGAGACCTTATGAGAAAAAAGACAAACAAACAAAACCGACACAACGGAGCGAGTGAACAAAAGGAATCGGACAGTCCGTACGGTGGACTTGGAGCGGAAAACCTGGGGGGATGGAGCGAGCGCACGAGAAGCGAAGGACCGAACAATCTGGTGACTGACGTGTTCCGATTCTCTCCACTCGTGAGCCACTTATGAAACGAGTTTAGCGCTGCGGCATGAACACCCCTAGTCATCAGAGCTGTCCTCCAAGCGGCGACATGTAACAGATGTGTCGAAACCCCAGCCGAGCGCCTAAACGAATCCCCCCCCAACCGCGTCTACAAATTTCTCGGCGTGTCGCAGATAAAGCACACACAAATGCGTCACCCACTCTTTCCTCTGAGGAAGAACTAAAAATCGGTTACGTAAATGCTTCCTGTTAGGAAACTGAAGTGCCGCCCACCATTCAGACCGACCTTACCGTTCTCCTTCTCATCAAAGTTTGACGATATAAAAGTTTACAACACCGTCGCTTAGTCACTGACTTTCTTCATACAAGTGGCAGCATGAATAATCTCGATGGAGAGGGTCTCTGGATTTGCTCGAATGAGAACAATTTAGATTAGAAGAATCGTCTGCAGAGGATGGACTGCAGCAAACGGGCCTGTTACGGCCTCTGAAAAACCTCTAGACAGCGCGGGCGGAGGTGAAGAGACCCATTTAGCTAATTATCATATAGCATTTTCTTAAGTAAATATAGGAAGCCAAAATAACACATCTGGCTTCGCCATCTGCTCAATGTGTGGCCCCTGTTTCTGCTGCAGTCCGGCTCTTCCATGACAGAGACGGTGCATTATCACACCAAGTCCTTGCAAGCATATATAAATAACATCCCAGAGTAAAACTTCTGTGTAATATTCAGCACCCATCCTACATGTTGAAGTGGAATTCTGCCCGGTCCCTGTCCACTCATGCATAGTTTTAAAAAGACAAATGAAACGCATTTAGAGGAAACGTTTACCCCCCAAAACAAGCGTTTACTTATCTTTTCTTCCTTTTGCTCATGCATGTAACCCTGATGCAGGCTGGCTAAATTTAGGGATATCCGCCGCTGAGACGTGTGTTTTCTCTCGATTACAATGGAAGAAGGGAGCATTCGTGTTGTGTTGCTTAAAGTGGTGAAAAAGAATTACACTCGACCACAATGGCTTTTCAGAAATCGAGGCTTGGTTACTATGTCCCCGCTAAAGCTTAGCAGTGTGTTTCATCTGCGAGTACTACTTATACAGATCATTAGATCAGTGGGGTACAAAAAAAAAAACAACAAAAAAAGGAAGAATTGTTCTGAGGAAATAACGGGGCAGGATGCCGGGGTTTGAGGCAGAATGCACACATTATTTGAAAAACATCCATCTCCTGGGAGTTCCTGAAGAATGTGCTGTCAAGTCATTAAGTTTTTCAAAACACACAGCATGAAGGCAGAGTTGCAAAAGAATTTAAGGACCGTTATATTCAGCTTTTAGGAAGCAGTACTAATGTTGACTGGTCCGGGATCAGCCGGGAGGCCGGTCTTATTTGCCCGCCGACTGAAAGATTTCAGCGAGTGTACTGACCCACACGTCCACTAAACCTGCGGACGTGCGCGTGTGCTGGGGATACTGAAAATCAAACACAAGAGAAACTGAGGGCAATCATTGACTGAGGGTCAAAGAAATGCAACAGTCAATTCATTGTGGATACGGAAAATCCACGCATGACAGAGGAGGAAGACATGGGAGGCTTGTTGTCACAGCGGAGCACATGACAAGCCAGTGTGCCTACAGCTGGGAGGGAGGGACAGACAAGAGGTTCCACAAGAGGGTCTTTGTGCTACGCAACCTGCCCCGAGGTCCTGTTGCTAAGCTTCAACCCACATCCTATCACGCTGTCAACATGAGGAAGATCACTCATCACTCAGTCCTGTGTTGCACGGGCGCATGCACAGGTTGGAGCGCACAGGTGATGTCACATAGTTAATATCAGTCTCGTACTTACTGTCGATCTCCTGAGGTCCGTAACAATATCTAAACACAAACCGCCAGAACCGTGCCGCCCCGGGGACCGGGGAGTCTGGCAGCGGCTGTCACCCTCACGTGCTCACTTTTCCAAGATTCATTTGTCTTGGATCTATGACTAACTCCAGGGTCAAAGAGAACCTTTAATGCTCGGACCGCCGCGTATCGTGGTACAAAATGTGCGCGGCTCAGAGGCGGGTTCCCAGCCGCATTGTGTGCTTTCTCTCGTGTCCATTTGTGTGTGCGTGGGGATATTAGTCAAAGTCAGTTAATGGAATTGCGGGCCAATTGATGTTCTCCGCTCCTAAAAGAAGCTTCATGACAAACATGTGACAAAGTTTAATATTGTTTAGAGAAAAAATTCACCCTATAACACTGTTTTAGACCAGGGGGTCACATGAATCTTGAATAGCTTTAGTTTTCCTGCCTGTACGGGGAAGATAGATACGGTTTGTGCATTCAAATTACGTTTTCACATTCACACACGTTATCATTATTCCCCATCCAACCAGTTCCAGACACTTGGTTCTGGTAAAAATATTGCAAAATGATTTTATCCAAGTAAAGAAGAACTTGGCTAACAGGGAACAGCCAGCATTCTTTGCAAAGTGCAGTGTGAGGGATTTTTTTTTTTTTTTTTTTGTCATCATAGGGTTGAAATGTGTTTAACTCTGATTAGATATTTATAAATTCTATCATGCATTGAACTGAGAGCACACTCAGAATCCACATTTGGACACCAATCATTCAACACATGAGAACTGCCTGCTTTATTCTGTCACACACCTGACCGGCAGCAAAATGTGTGACAAAAAAACTACATTCACCATATGAGGCCACGATGGTCATGCGACCAAAGGGCTCAGAGAAGACACCCTGACGGGTCTGCAGCATTGCACAAACTAAACTGCAATGCAGATCAATGTGTATATTTCAAGTACGATGGTTGTTCATTCTTTCTTTAAAGGTGTAAACGCCAGAATAATGTCATGTATTAAAATGTATCACCCAAAAGCCAAAGACTTTTTAGCGGCAAACTCAACTTGATGACTTATTGACCGACAGCATTTTAGCATGCTGCAGCTAAATGACGGCTAAATCTTGAACAAAACAGTTTATCTGTGACGGATCCAGAGCAAGTAAATAAGGACACCGACAAAGATGTGCAATTGAACTTAACAGCCCAGAAACAAAAGCAAATCGATTGACGACAAGAGGCGGCACTGATAGATTTCCAGTGTTATTCAAAAAGGTCACATTACCAGAAGTGTGACAGCAACAAGCGACAATGTGACTTACTCAATGACATAACTTGATTGTTTTATTCACGTAATTGATAAAACAAATCATCCAAAGGGTGTTTTATACAACGCAGAACCAGATCAAGGTCTTCATGGGATTTACCCGGCGGCCGTCCCACCAACCAGAGCTAAGGGTCAGCTGCAAAGGGAAAGACTCCCTTTTATCATTCACAGAGTAGTTACGAAACGTGTTGCTGTTTTTAACTGCACAAGTAACGATGACCCAACGGCACCTCCAGAATTCACACTGTGCGAGAGACGGACCCTGAACAACCGACTCGTTAAATAACCTCGATTGCCTTGCACAGCAACTGGGCCACTATGGGCAGGAAATGGCACTCTTGCTGGTTTCTTCATGTGGTTGAACGGGAACTGATGCTGCGAGAGGCGGCGAAAAGAAAGGTGTAATTAACTGAATGAATCAGTGTAAATTCAGCTCCGTCGACCGGAAGGAAAATTAAAAAAAACGCTAGAGGGGCGGCCACTCCCTCCGAGCTGAAATGCTGCCTCTTGCGTTTGGCTGTTAGACACACAGACAAACACAGACACAGTTAAGACTAATAGACCAAATGTAATTGTGTAAAGAGGCAAGAATAGCCTACACATGCCCCCGGGGAGCCGGTTACCCACAGTGCAGCAGCGAGGGTCTGACGACGCTCTCTGCAGGCTGTGATGATGAGTCACTACAAATAAAAGGAAAAGGCGGTCTCTGACAGGCAGTCAGGGATCGATCGCCCGTTGGGGGGGCATTGTGTTGGTATGATCAACACAGTGGGACCAGAAGCAACGGAAAGTCTTTTGTTCCCTTAACACAAACATGCAGCATGCAGCGGGTTCAAAAGGGGAGATCTGATTTGCAGCACATCTGCAAAAATGTGCAAAAATCTGGAGAAAAAAAGAACATTGTGGTCATATTTTATGTAAATCTGGTCCAAAATGTTTGGGTGTGGGTAGAAATGCAGTTCCAGTTAGATGTATGTTCTGCTGCGGGCCCTATAGATCCCCAGTTTGGATTTGAGTTTCATTTAAAATATAATTTTAGCACCAAAAATTTCCCTCTAACAGTAAGTCTGTCGGCCAATCGGCTACCTGACAGAGATAGGTAACGTTTTCTAATTGGACAATCGGAAACAATATTTGTTGTGTTCCTGCTATAATGTCATAATGTCCTGTCTTTGACGTTCAAGTGAAACTGAGCCTTCATCAGTGTTTTGAAGGAATATGTTAACTTAGAAGTGTTCTTATAGCATAATAGTAATAAGTAGTTTAGAATAATCTTTTAAGGATGAGATGCTGTGTCCTTGTGTTTATCATTTCCTGTAAGCAAATGCAGGAGGTATTTACGTTGAAGTACGTGCGCACAGCAGAGGAACTGGCAACTACAAAATCAAGATGGCCTTCGGGAGAAGGAAAGAGGTGGTACCCAGCCAAGCCTGTGAGCAAGGGAGAGTTTTGACCACGGAGGAGAAGAAAAGACAGGTCATGCTGACCATCTCGCATGATCTCGACTGAGTAGAAGATAACAACAGCCATGGCAATAATCATCAACACCAAATAAGGATGTGAAAGACAACTGTAACCCCCCTGAGACCTTTATAATTATAATTAATAATATAATAATAATAATAATAATAATTATAAATAATAATAATAATTAATAACGATCGGGGTACTTCTGCGCCATCATCCACCTGCATGTGGATGGAAGAGAACCCCCCAGCTGCGGGACTCCTGTATCCTTGCTGACAGAATTAAATTCTATTTGATCAGACTGCACTTGGAAAAGTCGTCCTTCCTTCCTTCCTTCCTTCACCTGATCATTGAACTCATCTGTGATTTGTTACAGGCTGAATGACCCCAGACTTAACAGTTTAATTTCAGATGTCAGGTTAACTTGTTGCACTGGACTGTAATAACTGCTTTGTAATGCGCAAGATTTCATGCTATACCGAAGAGAAGTTCAGTTGGTTCGACTAATTATTAGGAGATGGTCCAGCATCAACAATTAGTCTCTCAAAAGCTGCTCAAAATCCAGTTTGACGCAGCCTGAGCTTTCATCAGTGCAAAAACAAGTTTAAATGCTTATCCAGTCCGTCTCAATTATTTTGTTAAGAGCAGACTTTGTCACCTAATCATATTAGGCTCTAGTGATGCAGTTTGTGTGTGTGTGTGTGTGTGTGTGTGTGTGTGTGTGTGTGTGTGTGTGTGTGTGTGTGCGTGCAGGAGGGAGGGAGAGACAGAGAGGCAGAGAGAGAGTTCAGTTTCAGTTGCGGGTCACCATAGCAACCCATTGTTGAATTGGTGATACCTTGGACACACAACAAATAGAAAGACAGAAAGAAATTAAATGAGTGAAAATCAATTGCATTTGCCTTCACTCGGAATTTTTTTTTTTTTGAGGTGTGATTACGTAAACGGCGGCATTGTGGCACGGTGGTTAGCGTTTCTACCTCACAGCACAAAGGTCCCTGGTTGGAATCCGACAGGGACTTTTTCAGTGTGGAGTTTGCATGCTCTCGCCAAGACTGCACGGATTTCCCCTGGGGTCTCTGTTTTTTTTCACCCGCGGTCCAAAAACATAAACAACTGTAGTTTCATTGGAGAACCTAAAATGCCCAGACGTATGAATGAGAGGATGAAAAGCTGAAGGTCTCTGTATGTGGTCCTGTTATTGACAGGCGGCCGCTCCAGGGCGAACCCCACCTCTTGCTTATGACAGCTGGGATGGGCTCCAGCAACCCCGGGACCCTGACTGCAGGATAAGCAGTACAGATAATGAATGAAACTCTATGTAAACATGACTACATCTGACTGCCTCAGCTGTCAATGTTTTATATTTTTTTGGATCAATCCACCTGTTTTTTCTTTGAAGAGTTACAACGCTGCCCTTTCAAAGCCAGCGATGGACTTGTCTAAGCAGAAAGAACCCTTTGGTATCATTCCATCCCATTCATGTCTAAAGAAGGCCTCACGGTGGCTTACCCTACACAAAACCAGAGACCCGGACCGGACTCAGAAGAACTACAAGCATTAAGCCAATAAGCTAGCGACCAGAAAAAAACACAAAACAAAAAAAACAACTGACGGACACATTCTTCGAGAATGGTAAAGATCCGATCGGGTCAGGAGATGGAAGAAGAGCCAGTGACAAATGATAAAAAAGGAAACTGGGTTTAAAAGGCATCGTAGAGTCCTAGTCTATCCTTACAGCTGAGGCCAAACTCAGGGATTTGCATTATTTGGTATTTGATATTTGTGTTTATGTGGTTATTTGTGGATATGGTTGGGGGTTCAGAGTAAAGGATAGAGGTGAAAGTCGGTACACCTCCAGTTACATCATCTGCTGTGAGATCTAGACCCCCCATGACTGCTCGGGTCGCTAGTTACCGCTGACCCACCGTCTCCCTCTTTGCCACAGTTGCTGCCGTGAGGTAGGGAAGCGAGACTGATCCACCTGGGCTCATTTTGAGGTCGACTGAGGATTTACAAAAGGGACACCGCCTGCAGGTGAGTGCAGCCACAGCTTTATAAACCTTGTTTTTTTTTTTGTGCATTTTATTTCCAGCTCTAACGATTTAGTATCAAATTGATTTATAAATAAGGCTCTACATTCTGGGTCATCCATTCACGAGTTGGCAGCGCTGGACCTCACAGGAGTGAGGCATCGGGGGTCGGGCTGGTTCCTCATTCTCGCTGCGGAGTGTGCCCTAACGTAACACGGGCAACACCCGACTGACATCACCATCTGAGCTTGTGTCAAAGTACACACTCATATCATAATTAAGAGACACTTGATCTCTAAGACCAAACTGCATCGAATGCCCCGGGGATTCATGGTTGAAGTTGTCGTTAAGTGCACATTAAAAGACGTCTGATTGCGAAATTATTGAATGTTTCACTACTAAATCGTGTTGCACATTAATGAATGCCTTCTGTGGCATTTATTTCAATGCTGAAAACATTTACCAGAAAGCACAGTTTGCCCTTACAGCTAACCTCAGTGTATGAAGGCTCTATGAACCCATTTACCCATTATTATATTTAGCAGTTGTTTCTGCTTCCTGAACTTAATACAATCAACAACATTGTTGTGATTTTTCAATAGCACAGAGGTTAACGCGGTGTTACATTTGTAAACAACTTTGATACAGAACAGCCAACTGTTAATAAATGGGTAGTTACATATTTTTCTGACTGAAGCGGTGTGAATTAACGATGCCTTATTGTAAAGCGATGCCACCGAGGCAACAGCTGTTCAGCAGCTCCTGATGAATCACTAGACCTCAGCAATCTGTTATTTCTGGCCGTCACCTCAACCAAGCCAGGCAGTTTACAGGGTGACTGATGGAGCAGCAGTCATTGCGATCGATGCGGGATCAATCGGAGGTCGGGGTCGGGAGGGGGGGGGGGGGGGGTGAACAAAAAGAAAACAAAAAACCCACCCTCACTCCTCGAGGG
>CAAKHD010023617.1:77188-97721 GCA_901007705.1 Fistularia tabacaria
ACACGCGGAGGTTTGAAGGGGGGAGGATGGGGGGGGGTACGTTGGGGGGGGGGGGGGAGGGGGGGGGGGGGGGGGGGGGGGGGGGGGGGGGGGGCAGACGCGACAGAGCAAAGCAACACCCCACGCTACCTTACGAGTGTGGCTGGAAACGCAGCGAGGAAGTGGCTCTATCAAGCAGCTGTTTTTTTCCACTCAAGTTCTCACAGTGCACCAGTGTCTTGATACACGCATGCAGGCTTGTTCGGTAACGGAGGAGCTTGGATTCGCCGGTGATGATACATGGCAACGATGGCCTTCTGTAACCTTGTGGGCCTATTTAAAGGAGTTGGCCTGAACGAGAGGCTGCCTCTCATTCTATTGTGATCATTGTGTCAAGATGATGAAACAGCTGAGTGGATGCAACCAAAGGCCGAAGAATATTTTTATTTTCAGGAAGAGACAGCCGTACTTCGCGTTAACTATTGGCCTTTCACTTTGAATGACAGAGCATTTCTGAGTAGTGTGTAACTTAAAATGCAAAAACAGGAAGTACTCTAAATGAATACCTATGTACTATGTGCAGTGCTTGATTCGGAGGGAGGGGACGGTCGTCTGACCCAGAGCTCTGCTGTTTTACTTCCCGTCTCTGCAAGCAGCGTGACCTCAATGTTTTATGCCGGCCTGCTAGCCTTTGAAACCCCTGCCCTAAAAGCCCTTGCAGCCGGAGCTTGACCAGCCAATGATCTGCTTTGTCCACCCCCCTCCTCCCCCTTCCCCCTGCCGCTTACACGTTCTGACCATCTGGGCAGACGCCGAGAGCGAGTCAGGGTATCTGAGGTGAGCATGACTGCAGCCTGTGAGTGAGAATGAATCAGTGCAGTTTTTAAATACTTTCAAGAGCGAAACTGCGAAATAGGCAAAAATAGACTCGGCGCATTGTTGAAGGTTTCAGATTTCCTACAATCTCTCCGGCATGTTGATTTTCATTTTCTACTGGCAGTGGCTGCCAAACATTGGTTTGCTTTGAAAAGTAGCTGGCAATGGCACAAAGTTCACATGATCTCTCCCTCCAGCCCCTCAAAATGAAACCGCTTTGAAAAACTACAGCTCCGATGCTTTCTCAGAGCAACTGAGAGAAACAAAACAAAACAAAAAACACTCCTGGTGGAGTTTCATGATGCGTTCAGGATCCCGCTCGCGTACCTCAGACAACCCTGTGCAACTCCTGTCTGGGACTCCTAATCACGCTGACTGAAGTGACACCAGGTTCTTCTCGAGAGCAAATGTTTGTGTGTGTGTGTGTGTGTGTGTTCTAATCCCAGTGCACGGATGTGTTTTTCTCTCCTCTGTCCTTGTTTCAGTGTCATATTATCATTTTGAACCTGATCAGTGAATCTTCATGGATGACACGTGCATGACGTTAAAAAGCCTAACAATGTACTTATTTGACCATACTGTTCAGACCTTGTATATTTGTATATGTATGACACTTTTATTTTGAGCTTTACTTTTTGATGACTGCGGGGCTGTTTGTGTGTGTAATTGTTCATATACTCCCATGCATATGTTTGCATCCATGCATGGAAGTGTCAACTGCAGCGAACCAGCCGAAGACATTATGTAACGTGAGACCCGCAGGGCGCGTTAAATGTGGAAAGGGTCTGAAGCTCAAGTGCACAGCGCCAGAGATGCCAGCTTGTTCGAGTGGAGCCACTTTGGGAATAGGAAGCCTGCAGCGAGGGAACCACTGTGATGCAGCGACAGGCGGCGAGGGGCGGCCGGCCTGCCAGTTGTCACTGTCCAGCAGGCAGCTATAATGAGACACCAGGGCAGGAAAGTCGCTTGTAAAACCGGACATCGGCCCACAGCAAACGACTTCGACCTTTTTAAAGGGTTATTGTAGTGTCTATTTTGAAAAAAATCCTGCTTGGAACCCAGTCGCAGTCCCCCTCTGTGAAGCAGCCCTGACTCTGTGTGTTTTAATTTTGGGCAAATCTTCTTCACGTATTCTTCAATATCAGAATGATCACAACCAAAGAAGTCGGTCACGTTGGATCTAAATGGTTCCAGCACCATTTGGAAATGGCTGTCCTGAACGGGAGAACCCTCAAAGTGGGTTCCTTGGACACACTGTGCTCGGCAGCCACCTGTAGCGCCACCCTGAGGAGACCACGTCCTTCATGGGAAACCCAACCCCTTTAAAAGGATGCGAAATCAAAGAACTGCTGAATCATGTGCAAAGGGAAAACAGGGGCCGTGTGATGACTTGTATGCTAATTTGGACAGTAAGGAGGAAGGGAATGATACATACGGCTTGGTGAAACAGAGAGATGGCGATGGGATGAATTAGCTGGAGGTCCAGGTGATAGGAGATAGGTGACTGGTGCCAGAAGTGTGATGGCAAGAAGGAAAGGCTACTTCGAAGAGTTGATGAATGAGGAAAATTAGAGAGGATATAAAGTATAAGAGATGACCATTGTAGACTAGAAGTAGCAAAGATTTTTAATGATGATATGAGGAGGCATTGAAGATGATGAAGAGTGGAGAGGCAGTCTGTCCAGGTAATTTACCTGTCAAGGTATGGAAGTGTCAAGGAGAGGTGGCAGTAGAGTTTCTGACAAGATTGTTCAATAGGATCTGGGAGAGTGAGAGGATGCATGAGGAATGGAGAAGTGTGCTTGTTCCCTTTTTTTTTTAGAACAATTGAAATGTGCAGAATTTGATGAACTATAGAGGAATAAAGTTGATGAGCCAAGCCATTCACTTATGGGAAAGAATAGTGGAAATTACAATGACAGCAGAAGTGGGCATTGGTGAGCAGCAGTGTGGTTTCATGCTTAGAAAGACTAGCAAAAATGATTTCTAAGAGCTTAGGGTCAACAGTCAGGAGCAACAGGGAGTGCGGAAAAGAGGTGGAAGAAACACGTTCAAGCAGATCGGAACGGTTGGAAAAAAACATCAGGGGTAATGTGTTATAAAAGGACATCTGCCAGAATGAAAGGTTGAGGTTCTCTTTGGGAGTGTCGAGGATGGATGGGATCGGAAATGAGTCCATCAGAGCATATCCTAGATGTTCTGGAGATAAAGTCAGACTGAGATGGTTTGGACATGAACAGAGGAGGGACGGTAAAGATCTAAGTAGAGGGACGCTGACGTTGGAACTGCAAGGCAGGAGGACTTGAAGATTTATGGATGGAGTGACAGAGTACAGGAAGTTATTTGGGGGAGGATACAAAGAATAGGGTTAGATGGAGGAAGGTGATTGGCTGTGGCGAGCCCTGAGGGGAGCAGCCCAAAGGAAAAGAAGGAAATTCTCCAATTGAAATCCAAGGTCTAGATATATTTTCAAGTAAGTGGCACATTGGTCTGCCATGACAGGCAGCTTTGCCTCAGGTAAGATCAGAAAGCTGTTCTCCGTGTGAATGGATAAAAAAAGAACATTGGTTTGTTGTTTGCTTTTTTTTCCAAAACGTCTGTCCTCCATTTTCCTCATTCCTTTTTCGTCCTCGTCTTTTTTTCCTCATAAACCCCCCATGCGGTCTACTCAGCGTGCACGCAGACCTTAAAATATCACATCCAGATCAGTGAAACCCACGGCAGCTTTTCATAACAACAACACCTCCGTCATGTGAAAAGACGCGCCGCTGTGCGAAGGTGAATCACGAATATTATTTTTATCATTTTCATCACTAGTTCAAGCCCGGCTCATTCTGGTAACCCACTTCTGTTATGAAATATATCAGCAGACACGCTTGGGTTGCAAAACCAAACACAAGTGTTTCTCAGCTCATTTTGGCCCTGGCCCGGTCTCAGGATATTTGGTAATGAGGGCTGCCCCATGACGAACACTGCTCCCCTTCACAGAAACATCAGCTCGGAACCAGCTGATCCCTGAACTGTTGCATACGCGTCCCTCTTGGCCAACAGTCGGCCCGCTCTAAAGTTTCGTAAAGTCAAGAGGGGGGCCGCCCTTCAGCCAAAGGTCTCATGATAAACCGAGCACTGCGAGGCCAAAAAAATGCTAATTTACTGGAAATGTCTTCACAGCCGGGCTCACATTCACAGGCGCGACTGTCTTACGCCGATCTTTGAGGTTTTCATCCACTTAAGAATAGACTATTACTTCTACTTTCAATGTTTTTGAGCAACAGGATTCGTACGGAATTTCCTGAACAGAACTGAAAAAAAAAAATCAGACCTGCTGACTTTTAATTTTTCTGTGTGTGTGTGTGTGTGTGTGTGTGTGTGTAGGATCCTGGACAAAGATTTCTTCATAAGGAAGAGTAGAGGGGTTCTAAAATGCAACTTATAAAGTCACAAAATATGTCACACAGGTTCTTTTGCTCTCAAATAGATAATAGAAATCCATCCAATGTTTAGCAAAACCATGCTTGACACTCTTTGGGGAGTATGCCAGATATACGATATTTCTGTCCAGGCAAAAGGACGGGCCTTGTTTCCATCCAATCAGGTTCCTGAATATCCACAGTATATCCAATATTTCACAGACTGAGTGGATTCAAAATGGATGGTTTCAAGCCTTTGAGTTGAATCAAATGTTTTTCACTAGTCACATCAGGCTGTCATGGAGGGCAACCTGCCGCCGTTCTCTTTTTTTTTGGTTTGTTTGTTTTGGTCATTCATTGTTATATAACTGACAGCGATGAAATCGACCTCACAGATTCATTTTGGGATGACAGCATTCAGGGAGGAAAAATGCTCCCGGCTCATTGGATGGACAGAAAAACCCCGTCCACAGTAATCACCCAACAAGAAGCTTAACCTAAATACAGCGTGAATTCCAAACAAAGAACATGTAAGGGGTCCAGACAAATAAGTTGCCTGGTCCACGTGTTATCTTGATGGCATATTGCCCGACCCCACCCCCCTACCAAACAAATGCAGCACGATCATCATCTAGGCCGCTGGCAAAAATCAAGGTTTCGAACAAACGGCTGTGTTATTTCAACACCGACACAGTTCGACTAAATGTTTATCTCTGTGTGCATTCTGTCTCAGAGGCATGTGCAGATTTAGGTTAAATCTATTTATAGCGTGCATCCAGCGCGGCCCCTGCAAACAGAGCGGGGGCTTCTATGTCTGCTCAGTGCCCAGCATTCGCCCCAGACAGAAATGTCAACGTCACCAGCAGCTTTTGTGCGAGAGAGAAATCAAGGGTGCAAAGTGGACGTCTCTGCATACATATATATATATATATATATATATATATATATACACATATATAAATATATACATATATACAGTATATATATATATATATATATATATATATATATATATATATATATATATATATATATATATATATATATATATATATATATATATATATATATGTGTGTGTGTGTGTGTGTGTACATATATATATGTGTGTGTGTGTGTGTGTGTGTCTATATATATAGACACACACACAGTGTGATAAGTGTGTGTTCATGATCTAGTTTTAACTCCATTGGCATGATAAACTCCTCAACACACACACAGACACAGACACACACACACACACACACACACACACACACACACTTTTACATACGTATGTGTGTGCATATATGTATATAAGCCTAGAGGCTTGAGCCAAGACATTTGGTGGATGTTCACCCCGGCATTGGATTCCTTCCAAATACATAAACACACAAACACAGTGGCAATGACAACATGAAGGGCTTCTTATGGATCAGCTGACTCTCCTACAACCCCCAACCCCCATGCCTTGTTGTCTCACTAAACAGCCTGTTAAATGCCCTCTGAAAAATGAGCAAACATCTGACGAAAGCCCTCCATGTCAAGCCGGGACCAGGGGGTCGGGTGGGGGTCGGGTGTCTCCGACGTGACCAGGGGTTGTGATGCGGTGTGTTGCCCGGGCTGAGTCGGGAGGGCCCGCTGTAAAGCCCTGGGTCTTACCAAATGCTTAGATTGGATTTTCAGCAGCTTCCGCCAGGGCGGGAGGACACGAGGGAGGGTGCGCAAATGAAAACTTGCATTTTATTCCGACTCGATTGGGCTTCAAAGGGGAAGCAGACGGCTGTGTCTCTTTGTGTATCGGTCTAGAGGGGATCAAAACTAAATGCTTGCAGTCTTGATGGGTAATACGGGGTATCGGGTCAAATTTAGTGATAACGTGGAGGGCCTTTCAAAAAAAAAAAAAAAAAAAGAAAAAAACGGCAAAGACAGTTCATCTGTAATCAGGTGTTTGCTGTTCAAAGCAAGATGCTGCCGTGGGTCTGAGCAATTCGCCACCTTCCAACTGTCGCAGCTGCTCATAAAGGTCACTCCTTTTATCACAAGGGAGGCTGAGTCTGTGTGTGACTCACTCGGTAACAATGATTTACTGATGCCAATGTAGTTCAATAGTTTTACTTCAATTAACCCATTGCTGAATGATTTTGCACGGAAACGGCTTTTTCCATAACTGCTCCTCCCCAGGCGATTTCTCGAGAAAAAGCCAGACAGTATCAGCTCTTTGGTAGAAAATGAACCGATCTCTCAACGCCCACAGAGGATTCAGTTTGATGTGTGCGCCATGCCAACAGATAGAACAAGCTCATGTCTGAATGGAAAGAATCAAAAGAACAATTTGGTCTTGCTATATACTTCATGGTTTCCAAAGCAGGTATTTGCCACAAAATATGAGGACACAGCCTTTGGTGTATTAAAAAAAATAAATAAATACGTACAACAGTATAGGGCGTTGAAATGCTGTTCTATGACAGACTGTAGATAATACTGAAATGTCAGTTAAATAAAAAAATGCATATATTACTAAATATATGCATAAATGATGAGGTGACAGTGGTTGGCACTTCCTCACACAAGGTCCCTGGTTCAATTCTCACAAGGGGCTTCTCTGTGTTGAGTTTGCATACTTGTCTGCGTGGGTTTCCACCGGTTTCTTTCCACAGTCCATAATCATGCAGGAGGACCCTGAATTGCCCGGACGAGTGAATGAGAGGGTGAATCGTGGAACGTCTCTATATGTGGCCGTGTGACTGACTGGTGAACGAGATGAACCCCACTTCTTGTCCAATGACAGCAGGGATAGGCTGCTGGTCATACTGAGGACAATGGCGGAAAAAAAAAAGCCGGGGGTCAAAATGAGGATATTTGGCAAACCATGTGGGACATGTGTCGCTCGCGCTTGCTCGTAACGCAGTGGCCCATTTCGGTAGACATCATCCCGGGCAAAGGAGGGGAGACCAACCACGTCTCCGCGCAGCATGCAGAAAAAAAAAAATCCTCTAGCAGATGGGAAAATCAATTACTAAAGCTTTGGGCTCGGATATTTCTTAATATTTGTTCCCCCTAGGAGCCACTGAGGCATTGCAGCACATGATTAAAGTCCTCAAAGACTATCCTACCCTTTCCTGCCAAAACTTAAGCAACACTGCAGCTCCAAAACATTACGGGCGCATAACATAGATATTGTCCGGGGAGACGTTGAAGGTCTTGGTCTCACATTCTGTTCTTCGTGTTAACGGCCATTTTTACTGCAATAATCCTTTTTTATGTTTCACAACTGTGAAGTGTTTATGACCTCTTAAGCAGAAACAGTTCATTTTCGTCCTTTTTTTCTTTTGCACGGCTAAATAAAAAGCATTAATTTTGCCGCTGCTGAACCGCAGGCCGTGACACCACATCAATGACATAAACAGAAATGTCAATTTCGAGTGATGACACCGACATGTGTTTCGGAAATTAATTTTTTGTAAAACCAGCTTCCCTAGGAGTCGGAGAGACACAGGAGAAAATGGGGCTCCCGATCTCGCAGCAACACATTTTCCTGCCCTGTGAGCTGATCTACAAATGTCACACCGCTCGAAGGTAAACTCCGTCAACGCTGTGGGTAACAACGAATGACTCACAATTACACTCAGTAAAGATGTGCCCCCTGATGAGAAACAATACGGTGTACGTGCACCATTATATTCTTTATCGGCTCCACGACTGCCTGCAGGGAGGCGAGTCTTTCTCAACTCATTTACATACTTTATGTGGCCGGCTGTTTGCTATCCACTTGAATGAACATCTAACTGACAGCCCGGAGCAGTGTGTGGAACGTATAGCCGTGAACCTGCAGATATGTGAAACCTGGGTGTTGCTGCATAGCCAGGGCTAGAGTGGAGTTTGCCCTCCCGCTGCGGGGGGTGTGGTGGTGATGGGGAGGGGGAGAGAAACTGCACTGCGGGTGCTTACATCCACCATGAGGAAGAAGCGGTGAAACCAGGCAGTCAAATCAATGTTTTTCATTAGCTGTAAACAGGTTGTGCTGGTAAACGAGTTTACTATAGAGCCAATCACTTGGCATTTACATTTAACATCATTAGCCGGCCTGCACTTAGTTCATTTGAAAAAAAAATAAAAAAATAAAACATAAAAATTCCATTCAAAGTTACACCTAATTTATTTGTGTTCTTCAGTGTCTTAACCCGATTAAGCCTTATCTCCAGATCTGCAGGGCTCATGTCCATGTCTCCTTCTAGTCATGCAGCCTCAATTTTAGTGACCTCTACGCTGACTCCGGTGCTGCAAGGAGAGGACAGCGTGCACGTACGGATACACAGTGTGTTTGTGTGTGTGCTTGTGATGGCAGGAGGGGTGGGCCGTAGGGCAAATATGGGTTATGTATTATTTCAACATCCCCAAACTGGTCTGGCTGCATTGGACACGGCCAGCGGCAGAGTAAAAGTCCAAAAGTGATTTTAGTTTTGCTCTTGCCGCTGCTGCTCCTCCTGCAATACCTTGCCGTTTGCTCTTTTCCTACATTCTCGCTGGTGTAAACACAGTGCAGGGAGCTTTGGAGAGCCATGCCCTTTGACCTCCCTAGCTTGTCATGTGTCAGAGGTCAGATAGCTGCAGTTTCTCACACACAGTATCTAACCGGTCGCCAAAGCTGGAGACCCATCCCCCTGCGTTGCTGCTCCACTTACCACGTCTCCCCTCCCTGCATGCCGAGCTCATTGCTTTCACTAAAGGTCATTACCGCTGTTACCCCACAGAAACAACAGTACCCGTTTTAGCTTAACGACAGGAACCAGGCCCGAAAACCGGGATCTTTGAAGCTAGGTTTTTCATCAATGCAATTTGAACTGAAGAACATGCATTTGTAGTTTTAAATGTTTTCCCCACTCGAAGGCTGCAATAAGGAATCAGTGTACAACTTTTAATCTCTCAAAGTACGCTGCTGCCTTCCTGCCTTCCTGCCTTCACGTGGTGAAATGCACTTGATGACGTAATGAGGTTACGTGAATATTCAGCATGCTGTCATGTTGTAAAGACAACGCCCGCTCTTAAATGTTGCTATGATGCTCTTCGACTTGCACAGGCAGGCGGGCAGCACTCATCCGCTGCCATCAAGATGACCAGGGCCACACGTGTTCGGCTAAACCCTGCGTCCACAGCCTTATCTCACAAAGTTGGGTTATGGTGGTGGTGCTCAGACTCAGATTTTAGTTAAGTTTAAGACTGTGAATTGTACAGGGTCACTATTCGCAAGACTCCAACTAGATGCTTTCAGCAACTTTTTCCCACCATGCAATGTTTTCACCGGATATTTGCAGAGCCTCTACTATTTCAGTCCATCACTGTTCCTTCTCCACTCAGTCGTTATACTGGATGTTGGAGAGTTGAAATCGTACAAGCTGGGCTGTTCTGTCAGCAGCTCCATCATCTGCTCCTCTTTCTTGAGGGTCCATGGCGATCTGGACGCCCTTCACCAAGGACCGTTCATCTATGCCGCTGAAAAAATACCATCACTGCCGCCAATACCGTTCTGGCTCATCTATTGGTTGTTTATTGTGTTAAGTTACCATAGAGACTGAAAGCCTTGCGACAATATTGGTCTAAAACAGCCGAGATTACCACCTGATACTTAACGGTTAAGATGATGGGAGCAGGTTTAAAATTTCCTTCTGACATTCACTTTTTGATCCGTGACCATGAAAATCTTTTGGTGTAACCCCAGCATAAGTTCATACTTCAGTCAATACCCTGTAATCTTAGTGCCACTGTTAGCTTGCTGCTCTCATCAAGGTCGCTCTTATTCTGCAACACAGCCAACGCAAAAGCATTGATGATTTAATGTTTCTGGAAGTTATAGGATCAATCCATTTATTCTTGATCATGTTTCTTGCTCGTCAAGCTATGTTACGTTTGCACACATGTTCAACAAAAAGGGCTTTGCTTGCTGGAGGCCTGAGTTGAAAAAACAGACATAAGCACAGCTTGTGTTTCTTGGCCTGGAGTTGTTAAAAGTTAATGGTTAACCAAAAACAAACAAACAACAAAATAAAAAAAATAAAAACATTTTGACAGACTTCACAAGTTGGCCATCACGGAAATTTGCAGTCACAAACTTCAAACAGCAGCCTGAGGCACAAAATATAACATAAAATAAGTTCTCTGTATTTCCACTCATCTGCAATGCAGCAAGGCACGACTGTGTGATCCTGGTGCTCGGATAGACATGTCACTATGACGATATGCTGCAAATCAACGAGAAAGACAGCGAGGTATTCAGCAATGCTGAACACAGTTGAGAGTTGAACTGAAAAAACAAACCAACACGCATTCCTTTCTGTAGGTTTTCTTCACCTCAATATTTAGGTAGAACGCCAATAGAAACCAGCAGATTACTGGACGGAACGTTTGCAAATGGTAATATGTGGCATGTGTCACAAAAGGCAGAATTTGTTGACACAAAAAAACAACAACAGCTGCCTCCCTGCAAACACTGGGATCCAAAGCGATCCAAAACAAGAGGTCAAATACTTTTGGTGCCTGCAACATTGGGATTTTGGACAGTTTTAGTTCAGAGAATATTTGCGAAATCCCAAGATTTTCACCTATGACAGCAACACACACCAAAAATATAAACAGGCAGCGGCAATAACGGACAGATGAAGGGCTGAACTCAAAGTAGAGTTAATAAAGCTGACCTACGCCAACATATTTCACAATTTTTGCAAATGCATTACAGAGGACTGATATTAAACATGTGATTGTGATAAATTGTTCAGCTTGAAATCGCCTGCATCTTGGGCTGACTACTGCGGTCCCTTATTCCTCTGATTTTTCAGGTCATGCAATACCAATTCAAAAACTGTTCATGCTCCGCTACTGCATTTTTTTCCACTTTTACGAGGAGGCCATCGTTCCCTCATCAAAATACTTTAATTGTCCCTGAATGTTTCGGAAGGACAAAGCATTCATTCACATCTTTTCACCGCTGATTAAAAGTTCAGTCCCTCTAGTCGGGGCGGGGAGGGGCAGCATCAGCCGGAAATAAAGACAGGACAGGAGAAAAGGCATTTTCTTTCAAACGGATGTTACGAATCAAACACACGCCCTGCCTCCCAGCGCCATTGAACTCCTCTTAGACAACGGTGGCCGAACCGAACTGACCTCGAGTTAATGCTTATTTGTTCGGACTGTTGCCTTGCCTCACGCTACCTGAAAACACTGCACTTAAACACAACCGACACTCTTCAGTCGCCAGTCAAAAGTGCTCTGTGGTCGAAATGACTGCCCGGCACAAGGCGGTCATCCGAAATCTTGGTTCACTTGGGAAAACCGTTGGGCATTTAACTGCAGGCATAAACAAAGGGGCAGCGTGTGTGTGTGTGTGTGTGTGTGTGTGTGTGTGTGTGTGAACATGCTATGAAAAAAAGAGGAAGCGTGCAGACGTTGTTTGAACAATTATGGACGTTTTCTGTTACTAAAGTAAACCGAAACCTGTTGCATTTCTCCTCCCATTTGCTGATTTGCCGAAGCATGCCAGTCGAGCAAGGTGACCCACCCCATCTCCACGCCCACCCCCACCCCTGCTAAGGGATTCAACATGCTCAATCGTCTGGAAAAGCCACAAAAGCCCAATAGAGCCAACTTGCTGCTCGGAATCGCAAGAAACCGAGGATATTCGGTCCTTAAAATCCAGATGATTGACCCATTACACAAGTAAAAAAAAAAAAAAAAAAATGGATCCTTGCAAGGCCGATGTGCCATTTAAGATGGAAACTACTAAAAAAAAAAAAAAAAAACAACTAAAAAAAACTGAGACTGTGATATTGTCAGGGACTGCTGCTGGAACCAACTAGCTTGTTTTAGATGACTATCCTTGAAAAACAGGACAGAGCTTTCATCTCTGCCACATTTAACAAGGAAAACAAAGGCCTCAGCCGTATGGTGCTTTATGCTTGGTAGCAACTGAGTGATTATGGTGGAGGCAGAGGGATAATCTGGATAAGCTGAACATGGACACTGAGGTAGCACAGAGAGCCGCGGCCACCATCGGCCCGCTCTGCTCTCCCTGCCTTAAGATCCCCCCCCCCCCCAAATCACTCTTCACCTCTCCTTACATGAAGTCTAATGCCAAATTAGCTTTCAGGGCACGTCTTTGCGCCTTATCCTTGCATCCGCCCTGATTATAAAGAAGGCCAACAATAATAGGACAATCAAAAATAAATCAAAGTTGTAGGTTACGGATGACTTAATAAGAGACTAAAATAAATAGAGAAATGTATTTGACACATCCACCGGTAAGGTAAGGCATGCAACGCTGTTCAGTTTGTCTGCCCGTTGCCGGGATTACAGACAAACCAAGCCGATTTTCAAAAGCTCGGCGGAGGAGTGCGACGTGTGTCGAGACAGAGGCGACATATCCTTCCTCCTTCAATGCACGCAACTCTGCTTAAGTCTCCTTTTTGTGAATGGTGAGCAAGATATCACCACAACTAGCAGAGGATGTTAGGTTGATATATATATGTATATATATATATATATATATACATATATATATCCATTTATCCCCCAGGAAAAGGAATGTCACCTTACGTTCAGCATAGTTCATTTTCATCTGGCTTCCTATAAACCTCTTAGTTGAGGTACTTTAAGGTCATTGATCTAAATCTACATGGGCCTCACTTGTCTGAGCAGATTTCCATTTAAATATGTATTTCCTATTTAGCACCTATGCTTGCGATGTAGCGTTTCTTTTTCTTAAAAGACCATACAAGGAAATGTTGACGCGAATGAAACGTGGACCATCCGTTGCTTAACGGTCTATTTTGTAGCGCCCTGTTCTATACCAAGGACTGTGTTCTATACAAACACACCCTTATTCCTCACAGTGAGAAAAACAAAGGGCAGTCACAGTGAATCATGTGAGAATAGAGAGTGTTTTAATAAGGTTTAATGGTAATGCTGCGCAAGATGGCACACAATGTACTGACACAAGTGATGTGTCACATGTGATGTGGCTCACATGTATGAGTGCCTAAAAAGGATGAGCACAACCCTGCGCAGAGATCATTCGAGAACATTCGAGATCTGACGGTCAGAGGCTGATGAGCTTGGTTCCACACAGACTGTGGCGCAGATCTAAACCATAAGGCACTTCGTCAATAAAACTTGACAGACACGTTGTTTTTAATTTTTTTTTTCGCAGGGAACTGATGAAAACCAGCGAGCGACACGCCTGCACTCATATGACCACAGCGGGCTGTCACATACACAGATTAACTCACGGGATCAATACAGGATAGCAGCCCCACAAATCCATGACTTCGTATAACAGTGCTCCGCGAGCAGGGGCTGATTCCATACAGACAGATGGAGATGCAGATGGAGAGCAAAATACAGAGAAACCTACACTGCTACAGTGTTTTGTTTTTTACAAGGCAGGAAGGCTATGCCGATTTTAAGCAGGAATCAACGCAAAACTGCTCCCACACTGAGCGGAGGGATGAGACGTTCCGCCGGATCAATGAGGATGTAAAAGGGTCAGCTGGAACGGCGCAATCATGGCAATGCTGTTGTGTCACACGTTGTTGCGGAGCGCAGAAATACGAAGTCGAACCCTCACATTGCAGATCTGCAGTCCCCTATATGAAAAAGAGCCCATATTGTGTACATTATATATATATATCATATCTTACGGAGCAACAGAAGAAAAGCTGTTATCAATTTCTAAATCGGGATGGGGCACAAGAGCAGAGGGGGTGCTGTAGATTATAAAATATCTAATTGTTGATGAAAAATTATAAATGAGACACAAAAAAACGACATCGCTGGAAAAAAAAAAACTATTTTCTATGGTATGTCAGCATAATCATTTTTTAATCAGATGCCCCTTACAGTAATCTCACACAGATGTTTGCTGTATTCCCAGACATCAGGCATCCTCTATGACCTAAATCTAGATGAACGAAGCACGCACGCACGCACGTGCGCACACACACACACACACACACACACACACACACACACACACACACACACGGCGCTAAATTGTTTATGTCGTTCCTCCCTCGTGAATACATCGGGTTCTCTTGTCTGCCTGATAAATTGGTGACATTGTTTGCCTCACCTACAGTGTATTTTCTGTCTGCATCTCCTACTCTGAATCTCCTGTATTTATTTGTCTGTGCGCCACTATTGGTTTTCCAATCCATCTCATTTGCTGTAAGCCTGTAATAGGCTTTAACATTGGTGACAACAGAATCAGCCACCTCACATCCTGCTCAATTAAAACACAAGCGTCTCTGTGTGAACCCCTCAGTAGCAGAGCCCGCTGCAACCTGCGGCCATTTAGTGTGAAAAAATTAAAAATTAAAAACAAACAAGTGGTTTTCTTATAGGAAGTAAATGCTGGATTGTAAAAAAAAATATATATATATAAAATAGTATCACCGCAGCGAGCCTTGGGACAAGTCACTTGTCTGTCTGTGTACTTACATGACCCCTGCTGCTTATGCAAAAGATGAAGACAAAATCTATTTCCTCTTGAACTGCCCGAAATCGGCTTCCTCATGTCAGTGAGAGAAACTTGAAGGACGCTCAAATGACACATCTGCTGCAAACCCGATGTTACCTTGGTTTTTGCTGCCAGGGCCGCGCAGTTGAAAGACAAATATCACACTGGAATCCGCAGTGATGAGACTTTGGGAGACTTTGGTCCTGGACACCGTCAGCAAAAAAAATGAATAACTAAATTTGAACACCACAATTCTACTGCAGGTCTGATGGGTGACAGAGCTACGACAAGGGGGCTTGGAAGAGCCATTTTTACAAATGTTGCTATCAAGACCGACAGGCATATTCAAAATAACGTAGTGAAATGATCCAGATTGTGAATCCGTCTGCGTCGCCGACACTAAAGACACGCGTTGGGCTCCGACGTGTGCAAAATATCAGGCAGAATCTCAGCCCCCGCCACCCCTTCCCCTGTGCTGTCCGGGCTGTATTTTCCTCTGCAGCCAGTGTGCCGTTAATCACGGGGTCGGTCCAAGGATGTGCAGGTGCTATGCTCATATTAACCCCCTCGCACATGCACACAAGCCACTCTGATGTGCTGAATCAAAATGCTCCAAACCCATTTTTGGACATGTCTGGGAGCGGCACTGATGTTGATGACCCCGCTGCACATCTGAGGGGGTTATGAAGCTCTGAATTATGGGATCCCAAAGGAAAGCACCGTTCATTTTCACCGGACCTGACGCTGATGTCATGAGTACGTGTTGCTCGGCTTGTCTCTGACACCCCCAGGCGGCCTGGAAGACAGAGGCTGACTGTGAGCCTGAGCCCTGACCTTGAAGAGGCGGTGGGGGGTGGGGATGGGGGCGGGGGCGGGGGGTGGGGGAGGCATACTGTTTTAATTCTACCGGCGAAGTCTGCTTTCGGAGCCTGTTCCCCGTTCCGGGCGGACCAAGGTAAATTGAGTTGCACTGTGCCTCAGTATTTAAACAACACGATGTAAACACAAGGCGAGGTCAAAGGGTCTGCCTGAAATAAACCCGTCGCAACCCGGTGACACTCGATACTTAAAGTGGACTCTTCCTGTCTGCGTCAGGCACACCTGGAGTGATGGGCGCAGCGACCGCCGCCTCAGGTTGCAGGCGCCAGGATGTGAATGCGCGCCCGACAGTGCTGAGGGGGTCAGCACCCTAACCCGCAGACTGGGCTGAGACCAGTAACGCCAGGTTTAACTGGACTGAGAAAAATCGAAATCTGAAAGGGTAACTATCGGAAGGAATGTTTATCGCTCTAGGGAGAGGCATCGACCATTTGATGGTAATCGAAAAGGATCATTTCAAAAGCTGGAAAAATGAACAGAAGGGAGGCTGGGAGTGCCCTTTGGAAGGAATGAGAAATTTCAAGAACTTTAAAAGTACATTTTTGTAGTAAAAGAATAATTGCATTTTCTACCAGCAAAAGAGTGACAATTAAAAAAGAAAACCTCCGGCAATGAAAAGTAGAAAAATTCAAGATTATTGTAATATACATAACTGTATTAACACTGTTTTCCTAACTACACACTGACTGAAGAATGGAAATGTCTTCTATAGAAGTAGTGTCACACGATCGCAAATGTTAAAATTTAGACACCGAGACACTTTTAAGTTACAAAACATCTCAAAACATGCAAAGGTCCGCAGTTACAAGGTGTGAAAATACGGCCACGCATCTATAAATATGCCTCCAGCCAAGAAGCACAGTCAGATGGCTGAGTTACTTCGTGCCGCCGGCCGGTGACAAACTGCGCGATGTTTGGAGGTAGGCCAGCGGGTCAGCCGATAAAAGGGCGGCGGCAGGGAGAGGACGGACATGAAAAGACGCAATCGACTCCCAGCACTTTTTAAAACTGACTGGAGGAGAGGGCATCATAACACTTGCATTCATGTGTTTTATATGAAAAGGATAATTATCCAACATCCTGTCTGAATAATACAATCATGGTGTTGCTTGATTTGAGATTAGTTCGACAATCTAACACGTGTTCTGTTGGGGTGCATTTGAACACACCGTGGCCTGAAGAACCCCCACAACACCTTCTCAGTAATCGTCAAGCCAGGAAATTGAAAATTATCAACAGGAGATGTGGGTTGATCTTCAGAACTGGCCAATATTCTGCCTGTAGGCTGCCTTCTTTCAGCCAGCAGCCAGCGTTTATCTGCTGATGTTGCTGATCGTTTGATCGAAGGTAGTTTCACAAATGATTTTAGGATCTAAGTCGAGCTCCTCCGCAGAGCAGGCGAGCTTAAGGCTGCTCAACGAGACAGCAAGGAGAGGATTTGATGAGAAAAGGAGTGAGGGAAACATTCAAACATTCAGCCCAACCTCATGGTTTAATAACAGACGCACCCTCAAAGTGGAAATTTCAACAAACAAAAGGCTTTTTTTACTTTGCTTCACCAACTCGAAGCCTCACTTCCATTCAGAGTCAAGTCTCCACGTGACGCGAGACCTTCGAGGGCACGAATGAAACAATGAATCGCAGGATTCTTGCGTGAGCGCCCAGGGCTCCAAGAGAAACGCGGAGAGCCGGCCTTTGAGTTTGCAGCGTGTCAACACCTCAACCCATCTCCGAAATGAGAGAGGTCACAGTTGCATTGTATAATTGGCAGCGAGGTGTGTATCTGATTCTTCTATATTCAGAAAACCAGAAGGAGAGAGAACAACTTGACTCTGAACTCATCCGGTTTTCTTCCTCCTGAGGCACAGAAGTCCAATCATGGGCAACACATGGCGATGCACATGTCATTTTCTACAATGTAAATAATCGAGGAGGGTCTTAAAGGCAGCCTTCCAATAGCAATCAACGTTTACATCATTCGACCTCGGCCGGCATTTCAATACGCAGTAACCTGAACAAGGAGCTACCGGTCTCACAGTGTGGATGTGTAAACATGAGACGGCGCTTCATCTGGGCCAATTACATCCTTAGTGAGCCTTTCCCCACACTGACCTTTGCCCGGCATCTCCTCATACCGGAGATGCAAAAAGAGGAAGCACCATCAGCAGCGTAGGTGGAATTAAAGCACACACATTCCTTGCTGGATTTGGAATTTCCTTTTGAATTGCTCGGTTAAGTGGCCGCAGAGTGCTCTCGCCTTCCTGGTCGTCAAAAGATAACTTCGCTCCTCCGCCTCAGTGGCTCCTGACGGAACGCTGTGCTTTACACTGGATGCTCCAGAGTTAAAATTCTGATGAACACGACAGCTGTTAGCGGTGGGAATCACCTCAGCCCTCTCACACTGTTTGACACCAGTACTGCTTCAAAAACATCACCAGCAGCTGAGGTGAAGCTTTCAGCAGCAAATTTTCTCCCCGGCCTCGTGGGCACGTTTTTGTTTATCTGAGAAGATAAAAATCTCATGTTGCTTTCTCTTCACTTACGTTTCAATGCTGCCAAATGCAATCCCGAAGCCGCTGACAGCCGTGTTCATGATAAACATAATGAATGCTGCATTTGACAAGCACTGCTTGCTGTTTACACATGTAGGTATAAATAGATACGAAACAAAACTTCAGCGTGAGCTTTTTGGTTTATATGATGTTTCTCTTTTTCAGCGTTAACCAACTAAGAACTTGGGGCCAAGTCGGTCTTGTCAGGCTGTCTACCGTCCTCATACAGCGGCTCACCGAAGCGACTGCTGACGGGAAGCCGAGAGGAATTCAATTAAACGAGAAAAAAAAAAAAGCGGAACTTTATCAAGATTCCATTGAGACGAATAGAGAGACAGAGAGGAACTCTAATAAAAGTACTGATAAAACCTTGCATAAGTTACGAGTTAGCCGGGTGTCAGTGTGCGGCAGGCAGGGACCATGGGACAGAAGAGAACATGCTCTGCATGCCAACAATCAGCCACGCTGGACGACAGATGGATCAGAGCCTCTCGGCCTAGACCAAACTAATAGCTCACGGTCACATGACTGGCGGATTAACGTTAGCCCAACTGAAAGAGGGTGGAGGTGAGGTGGCTTGTCACCGCATGCTTCCTGATCACTTCCCTTTAAATGTGTTTCCCTCTCTCTCTCTCTCTCTCTCTCGCTCTCTCTCTCGCTCCGAACCCCTGCTCAACCCAAAAGCGACTTCAACGCAACCTCAGCCAAAAGTAGCTTTCATCGTTCCCCCCAAAGTTTCGGATCGCTAGCGCCGGATCAAAAGTAAGTCGAATGATTGGACTTTCCGACCTGATGCTACAGGCCAGTCATCTGCGCCTTATGCACCCCCGGCCAGCCAATGTTTTATAGGTTTGAGAGCAGACACGTTGGAAAATCACCACAAAACACTGAGAACTGGAAAGAAACGATCAGCGTGGGTCCGGGCGGTAAACCAAAAGCTGTTCGTTCCACCGATAGACGCCTCATCCATTAAAAAGTTTTCTGTTTTGTTTTTTTTTAACAGAGTGAAATGCATTAATTGCCATGGAGGCACAAGAAAAACACAAAAGCTCAGTTGCGCAAACAAACCCAAAGTGCGTGCTCTCCCGCCCCCTCTGCCCCCACACACGCACACACACCCGTCATATCATATGATTTTCATATTTCCGGACGAGCCTCATGTAACCGAGCGTCATGTAACAGGTGTATTGTTGGGATGCGACGCGAACATGTGACGCCTTCACTGCTGCGAGTGCAAACAGACGAGGCGGAGACGGCGGGTTCGAAACAGGAGCAATCGGCAGTGAAAGACGAGGATTGCTTGTTGTTTTTTTTTTCTTTTTTAGACGGCGTGTCAATGCTGGGGGTAAAGTCTGCTTATTTAGGTCAACAGAAAGATCGGTGTTTGGGTTTGGCTGAGGGGCCAAGTAGGCAACCGTTGACTTAATGCCTGCACAAGAAAGGGAGTTAAGGTACAGAGGAAAAAGCTCACCAAACACTAATAAATAAATTATCTGATTATTGATAAAGAAATGGCATTATTCCTCCCATAGCCAAGTCAGTAGGTTCACTAAGGAATCGTCTATCAGTGCGAAAGAAAGTGTGAATGGTTGTGTGTTTCTATATGTCACCCTGTGATTGACAGGCGACCCAACAAGGTCAAACTCCGCCTCTCCCCCAATGACAGCCAGGAATGGCTACATATAACTTGCATCAAAAGTTTGTAATTCAACTTATGCACCTATAAGTGTATTATATGCACTTGTTTTAGCCCCAAGTTAAGGCTTGTGACGCAGCTCATCTCCAAGATGGTCATTTTATCCGAGTGTTTTTATTTCAAGAACTGGAACCAATTGTGTCACCAACACTGAAATCACGAGAGGTCACGGTAATCCGTCGGTCGTAAAGCGTCCGCAGGGATGTTTGTTGAGAGATTCAAACGAGATACTTTCACACATTCCTGACATTCCAGTGTCACGGTCGCAGGGGCTCCGGACGCTGAGCACTCAGACCCTCCCAGGTCATCCCTGAAGTCAAGTGGATCTCCATCGGTCTGTGTTAATTATCAAATAGTTTTTTAAAACACCGGTATCGCCAATAATCAATAACCGGGGAGAGAGGCTGGTCAGGGTCAATACAATAGGAAGACATTGCAAGTTCATCTGAAGGAAAACAAATACCATATCACTCCGGGACATTCGCAGGGCAACGTGGCTGTAGGTGCACATCAGGCATTCGCAGATAAACTTGCCGCAAATATGGAACGGTACACACACACGTACGTGTGTATGCACACACACACACACACACACACACACACACACACACACACACACACACACACACACACACACACACACACACACACACACAC
>CAAKHD010023663.1:8901-28265 GCA_901007705.1 Fistularia tabacaria
ACAAAAACTCATCTTTAAAACAAAACTTAAAATTAGGTGATACGCTTTGCTTAAAAAAAAAAAAAAAAAAAAAATCATAGGGGAAGACGAGATATCACTTATCCAGTTAACTGGGAAACTGAAACGGGAGAGAACAGTAAGCGTGACTCAGTCGAAGCCTAAAGCCACACATCGAAAGTTGGAAACAAAAAGACCATCATATAAAATAATTACAGTCTCTCCGTTGGGCCTAAACCTGCTGTTCAATGTGTTCTGAACATAAATAATGGAATTCTTTTCAGGAGAGAAAAAAAAAAAAAAAAAGCTTATACTGTCAGAACAGTATGACAGGAAATATTAGTGGTTTTGGAAACTGTGACTTTTCCAAACCAAGGTAAACCAGAAAATGGCCCCTGTCTAGCCAGGACAGAGCTGAGCTAGCTGAACAAACTAAGCTAAACTGAATGTTGACTGAATCTTAGTATGGCGGACCAATGTGAGACGGGTCCCATAATAATATGAACACATAATAACAATAATTACTAGGAGAAGATAGTCTCTTCGGGAGAGTCCGAGGATGCAAAGAATCACAAGTGAAACAGACTTACTTTAAACAAGTACCCATGTGTATGTTCACGATATTGTATAATTGGCACTGTGAAGATCTCTGTGGTTATTAAATGAAGGATCTGTTTACTCTGACAAGACTTGACAAGCTAGTTATGGAGTCGCCTCTTTGCAATGTCCAGAAGGAGCAGAAGGGGACATCTGATTGGAGATGAGCCCAGGCTAAGTTTGGATAAGGGGACACTGGGGAGGATGTCAATCTCAAATTAAGAAACCGGCACAGGCAGGGGACTGACTGGGCTGAGCCTCGCAAGTATTGGGTGGCCGGAGAGATGGATAAAATGCTAGAGGCTGGATAACACAGTAATAACCATTTGTTGTGTGTTAACAGATGCAGTGGATTGATTAGAGTGACAGAGGCCAGAGCGGAATCTGTTTCTTCATCTGTTGACATTAAACTTTGGTAGGCCTTTGACCTCTTCATCAGACACTATACTGTACACTTACAGCTTTGCACGTTGCAAAAACTATGCAAGGACAAATCAGCCCATGAAACAGCCACTCTCAACTCATCATCACAGATACAAAGACTCTGGATCTACATGCATGTCTACGGAGTAGAGGAAGAAAGTCAAGAAAAGGCGAGATCCAATATATTTCTAGTGCTACCAACTTTTTCGACGTATAATACACTGAGGCTTGAAAGCTGTTCACCTTGCGACTTTTAAAAGAAAATCGTAGGGGACAATTTAAGTCAGTATCTTGTTGGGGACTTACAAACACAAGGACAAGCCCCCATTCACAGTATGTATAGCATTTATCATCCACTTGGAAAGCACTTTGAGCTGTTTCATGGTTGTTGTTTCAAAGGCCCTATGCAAATAAAGGTTGATGGATCTTAGACAGGTGTCCTCTCACCAAAGTTAGTTTGTGTCCTGTCAAAAAAAATGCATCTGTTACTGAAGAACAAGTTATATAACATATTTGCTTAGCTCTCGGGGGCAGTCTACAGAGGCTGATGTTTGCATGGCATGCTTATCTATTTGGATGTTTGGTTTTCAACAAGCACAAAACTCAAACACATGCATTCGACATGTGCCCCAGCTCTCGAACGCATGAGCCCAGGCACTCGCACACATGAGACTCCATCCACTCCATATCCTATCCTGAGTCCCACTTTAACTCAACTTTAACAAAAACATGAGAACTGAAAACAGCATTGTGCTATAAACAACTTTCTTACAATGTTGATCTTTTGTTTTTTTCGTGCTGTCATTTCGATAATAGTGCCCTCATTCTGTTCCTGCCTGTGCCCACAGAAGCCTTTGCGAAATGACTTCCTTTCTGAAGCTGGGAGAGAAAAGATAATTCTAAGATTAAACAAAACAAGACGAAAAAAGCTGTCATTTGTGGTGACAGTATTTAGGCTGGACCACCTGCTGTGAAATTCACAAGTGTGACAGCACAAGCCTTGCGTTCCCAGGTGTCCTCTTTTTCACTGGGTTTGAGTATATTTAGGGATGCTTGTGATTACTACAATCAGAAACCATGTGACAGGAAGTGGCCGTTGGTGACCCTGACCATTCTGGGGGGACTCACGCAAAATCAAAACAGCCGGGAAATGCGGTCCCAAAAGATGGCAAAATTGGAAAGCACTGGGCTATTTTTAACCCATCAGGCTCCCGGTTGTCAGGATGTAAGAACTCAACAATGGCAGAGGTCTCCCTCGCTCACACATACCAAAACAGATGTTAAGTACACACACCCACGCACACGCATTAGGCAAACACAAGAAGGAAAGCTGTAACACAGTAATTCCTTTTGCTATAACTCAAAATGCCTGCAAGCTGTCAGGGGGGGCGGCAGGTTTGGTTCAAAAGAATCCTGATAACAAAAGTGTTTAGCTGTCAGCTTCTGCCTTTAAAGTAAATCCCAGCATTTCAAAATAAGTTATGCGCAATATACCCATGTCATTAAGAGGGGGTCTGTCTCTATTTTCGATACCTGGTAAGCGACAGGAGAAGCGGCCAAGGGGGAGTGACGCTGTGTTTAATGTGTCTGCAGTGACTTCTAGGGGCTTCCGTTAATGTGATTTCTCGTGACAAGTCTATACAGAAGACCTGGATTTCTAACCCATTATGGCGTTACGGGCGCACAGCCTGTTCGAATGCATGAGTGCTTATTGTTCACGAAGAGCCCAAGAGTTGGTTTGATATTGTTCCACAAAAGTAAAGCGGGAATGGATTTTTTTTCCTTAATCCTAATTTTCCTTCCTGTTTGGCACAGACCAGGGGAATCATGATAGTCCGAGCAGCAATAAAATAGACAAACGATACACATCTCCCGAGGTCTACCCACCGTTCCATGAGGCGATGCAGGGTCTTAAGGGTAACCTGTCCAAAATCAAAACTCAGTGGTCCATCACTCAATCATTCTGGCTAGCCAAGCAGCTATGTAAAGCTGCTGCAGACCTAGAGTGAGCAGTTTGGGGACCATCACCACTACTAAAGGCTGCTACTGTAGAGGGAACAGAGCTTTGGTAATGTAAGAGGGTGCATCCTGAATATATTAATTCAAAGATCAAAATATCGATTAAAGTTTCCAGTTTTAAGCAGGCATAAACTTCAATATTTGATATGGGTCTGTTTTAAGAGCAGATGAAAGGAAGTGGTCAAAAAAAAAAATTCATGCCAGCTCTCAAGCCTGAACTCAGCAAGAAGTCTGACAATGCTTTGTTCTGTGTTGCAGAACAGAACAAAGTGAGCTGACCCTCATCAGCTAAAGCTTCTGCATTTTTAATGGCTGACTGATGTCCTATTTGGGAGCATGAGAAAACTGAAGACTTTCTATTTTCTTTGCTTTTTGATTTTACCTCAGTTAAATTCCATTACACGTCCCCTTACCATGAGTGCTATAATTTAGTTCCTTGACTGGATCCAGTCACTCATGGTCACACTGAAGGGTGGAGGGTGTTGGGGGGGGGCAATCTGGCCTTATGTGAACCATCAAATAAAGCCAATGATAATAGAGCAATGAAGAAAGAGTCGACAATCTCTGAGGACTCGCACATCGGGTGGGACTTAGTGCATGGGGAGTCACAGCCCCTGTTCCCACAAGACTCTGTCCATGAGATGCTGCGAGACACTACAGGCCTGGGTGCTCCTTATTGTGCAATCAAATGCTTCTGCGAAAGAGATATTCGGGGACTACTGGCTACGCATAATAGTGTTACACAACATCCTGCAGGCTACACACTGAGCACATCTTGGGTCTCTGCAGAGAAATTATTTCAGTGCAGTGAGTGCTGATGTGATCACAAGACAATGAAGAGACTGTACTTCAACTACTGAAAAAGGAGCAGCCAGCCACTCACACTCAAAGTACAGAGATAGGTGAAAGTAAGAGATAGGTGCAACATGTATTACAAACGTTGAAAATACTGGGATTTTATGCAAAAACGGCAAGATAACAGTATTATTCGTTATCATTTGCACCTCTATTTAAGATATCCCCGTGTCTCTATGCTCAGTTGTGTAGACTTGGCCTTCATTCTAAAATGCAAATGCTACTATTGTCCATCAGTCACTGACAGAGAAATTGGATCTGCTGTTTCCTTCCTCAGTTCCCCCAGAATTGGATAGAATGATGGGCATGAATTTACCTTTGCAGTCTAAACTGTTTATAGCGGGAATATATCCAGGCTATCCTCTTTCACTGAAAGAGAGAGACGCTTTAATAAACACGGGCTTCCTCTACGCTAAGTGTCCCACTGCTTTATCATGGAAAAATAAAACATAGCGTTCTTTGGCCACCGGCTCACGGAGACCTCTTCCTACTTCTCAAAGGACAAAATCACTCATGTTATCAAAAAGCCAAAAAAGAAAAATTTTGATTGTCTTTCAGAACTTGCAACACATTTAGCGGTGACAGGAGATGTAACCAAAGCATCTCAACGGGCTAGTAACAGTAACACTGAATGAATGACGGGCATATATAACAAAACCTTTCTGCATTGAACTATCTAATATTTTTAAATTTATTAATACTTCTCTGATTAACACTTTATACCTGTCATGTTTGTCTTGGTATCAGAGACTTCAGCCATGTTGTAGGTGGACAATCTATTCCTGCATTGTGATCATGATGGTCTATAGTGCACTTTTAGTTTGAGTCGCACTTGGATTTGTAGTAATCCATGGTTTGTAAATAGTTGCCACAAACATGATCTTGGCTCAGGAGCTAGATTAAGTGCAACACTATCAGGGGGACATGGAATTATGATGGCACGATATGATGGGTTTGACATAGAACCCTTGGGAGATGAGCAATCTCCTCTTATCCACGAACTGCTTGACATTTCCTGCGCTCACACGATCTCAAAAACGTACACAAACTCTTTATTTCAGTCTTTCAAACAGACGATACATATATTACAGATGTTTGAAAAAACACACACACACACACACACACACACACACACACACACACACACACACACACACACACACACACACACACACACACACACACACACACACACACACCTTAGGAACTGAAAGCACATTCAGCCAGAATCTCATCTGTGATTAGACCTTTTCCATACACGTGTTGGCTTGGCTCAGTTAATATGTTTTGGCACATCCGACTAACATGGCAGGGATTTTAATTTCCATTACAATAAAATTCCGCTACAATTGTGAGTGATTTAACATCATAAGAGAGATTCCATTTGATGCTGGAAATGTAAAGAAACCTGAACTCCGATCATTTTCACATATTGCGGTTTGCTGCACAGGCATGAATCACCTCTAACGACAGTGATGTGGAAAGCAAAGACTTTACAGTTTGGCCACTGTTGTGAGAGGTCGCCTTAAACCACCTATAGGGCTTACTTCAAAAGAGGACGATGGAAATGCAAATGGGCACAGAAGTGTTTCTGCTTGGTGCAGCCAAAAGTGCTATCGGTAGAGGCAGGATGTTGCTGAATGGGAGTCAGGTGGTGTTTGACTTAAACAGCAGAACAGGATGAAGGAATGATGGAGCACATTAAATGGAGTCTGTCACCAAACACTGGTTCGTGCCAGTGAGCTGCAAACAGAACAACCTGTTGGGTCCAATTTGACATCCAGCCAGGCTTAAGCACCACGCAAGACAGATTTAAAAAAAAAAACTAGAGGAAATTCGCCTAAAGCTTTGCAGAGATTGCCAAGAAATAGTGGTCAACACTGCTGGTCTATTTACACCCTGAAGTGATTCCTTATGGTGACAATATAAACACCTTACGTAGGGAATAATTAGTCACAGACAATCAAAAATTGGTTGTGACCTCAAAATTTTGCAATAAAACAAAAACGACAAAAATATCTATTGTCTTGAGATAGTACAGAATCTAAAAGAAGTATGAAAGAGTAAGCTTTCACCAGTCTACAATGAATAAACACAGCCTTTCTGACATAATTTTAAAATATACTTCTGTCTTTCATGAGAAAGAATGTTTCTTTTAGTTATAAGAAAGGCCAACACCGAAACATTGAGAGAAACCACGGCACATTAAATTCACATCTCAGAATTATTGGACTTTTAATTGATGTGCAATGTTTTTTTCACTCCCTTGGATATCAACAAGGATGAATCATTTGCGAGGCAGGTTTTTTTCCTCTTTATTTACCAAGGCAGGTCAGAGCCTTGTTCACAGGCACTGCTAGAGTATAAAAGCTTCCACATAACATCAACCTTATCTTCAGGCCTCACTTTTTTTTTTTTTTTTTTAACAGATCAACCCACTGATCCCATGTGCAAGCAGCAGTGAGGTTGGGGTATGCCCTGGTTTATCATCACTCTGCTCTCCATCAAAGTGCACTGGTATACAGGACTTTAGATTTAACGTGCAGGACCAGCCATGCCGGCAGTTTGCCGCACATATGGGTCCCCTGCTCAACTCTTATCAGCTTTCTAAAATGTACACGAATTGAGATATCTTGGGTAATACATTTTATGACATCTTGTGTACTCAGGAATTAGGCAGGTCCTTCTCAAGGAAACAAGCACCTTGCCTCCAGGCACAGACACACATGTCTTCCATGTCCTCAGACACAAATAACATAAAAGTCATGTGTCCGTGTGTCTAATTGCATTGCATTAGCACGCCGATCAGATGCTCCAGATTGTGTGAAGAGGAGAATGTCAATGCGTACAGCCAGGCCGGTGCCCATATGGCAGTGACATAAGTCAAGCTGACGGGTCAGTATTAAAGGCAAGTAAATAAAGCTTCAGGAGGGGGCTACCATTTCAGCTCATCAGCAGCCATTAATAAGACACAAATATCATTAGTCGCCTACAAATGCCACCCGCTGCTGCTGCGAGTCCGAGGTGGTTTATCAACCAGAAGAAAAAAAAAAAGATATGTAGTATTTGTGTGTTGGTTTAGCCTCACACAATCTTTTTTTATCCCAGGCATTCCAGGTCTGAAAAAAAAAAAAAACCCCAAAAAACACCTTCTTTGATGTATCTTTTTTTTTTTATTTCCAGAACATAACAAAGGAAAATGAAAAGGCCAAAAGATGGACGTGCATAAGCAGGAGTATCTGACAGATGATTGTAAAATCCCTAAATCAAAAAAGGAAATTATCCGCCTTGATGCCCTTGAAAAAGACAGTGTTATTGTTGCTACTATTGCCAAGCGGCGGATTTTATGTCTGATCTACTGCTGTGCTGACAGGTGAACTCAAGGAGTCTCTCGGGTGTCTTGCTACAAAATCATCGACAGGCAAACACATCCACAAGGCCACACATCAGCACATAATTATTCTATTTCCTGTGAGATTCACATCACCAAAGGGCCCCCTACGCAGCACGTCTACACCCAAGCCAAGCAAAGTGGCAAAACCAGAAACAGACTGAGCTGAACGCGTCGGGGCTTCAGACAGTAACATGTCTTGACCCAACCTGATCCAACCCGAATCAAATCTTCTTTGTCACGCTTTGAAGAAGCAGAGACAGAAAATTATGCAAACAGTATGGGTGGAGGTGAATCATCCTGGTTACTTCGCAATGAAACAACCTCAATAGGAGAAAAACAAAAACCCGGTCATCTGTATCCTACACATCTAAATGACCTCTTAAAAATCATCAACAATCCCCTGCCGGACCTAAAAAGAAGGGGGGTGGGGGAGGAATGTAAAACAGAGCATTATGTGTGGAGGCCAACCGAAGTCTGATTCAAAAACTTCCAGAAAAGGAGACGCTCTTTGTGCCCGGGTGTGTGGAATGTTTCAAAAACAGCCCCAAACACAAGATGTGTGATGTATGCGGCTGGCCAGAGGGAGACAACCGGAGGCGAGAATGAAAGGAGGAGGCCGAACACCCGTCTAATTAGCTTGCCTGGCCTCCGACATGCTCTTTTGCTTGTAAGGTTAATGGGAGCCGTGTCTGTAGAAAGCGAGACAGGGCAGGAAGCATATGCCTAGACTAAGGATGAGACAAGGGCAAATTATGTGTCTGACAATCGATAGTAGGATAACAGTTTAACGCGAGTAAGTCGCAAGGCAAAGGGATCTGTGCTTGTAGGTAGACATTTGAATCGTCCAATTTCAAAGCATAATTAAATATTCTCACCTCAGTCATGCACGCATAAGATGCTTCTAGGGTAACCTCGGCCAGCATTTTGTCCTCTTAATGCACGACAAAAGTCTCAGGAAAGAAAGGGTTTATCCGTCCCCACAAATTGCATCTCTTTAACAGTTATAATCCTCACATTCTCCAGCCTTGTCACAAATTGGTGAGAAAAAGGAATAAGATACCCTGCAACCAGATCTGCGAATGCAAATTTCACAACTCTATCAGCACCAAGAGAAGGTGCGGAGCGGGTGGAGAGTAAAATCCATAAGATTTGAAATCATTTTTTATCCTCCTACTTTTGTTAGATTTCTTTGGATGTTATAAAATCAGAAAATCAATCGCATCTTCAGTCTGTGATTCTCTAACTGCGGCTCGGATCTCGGCATGGTCTTGGAAGGGAGAAATTCAAAATGACATTTGTGTAAAGGAGAGGACATTGAGGAAAGCCTGCTCAGTTTTACTGCTTCCTTTAAACCTTGACAAATAATTCATGACTGCCTGCTTAGTTCACTTAGTTCATATTTCATACTTTTTTGGGGGAGGGGTCACAAAACCACTCATATAATAGACTTGCAATCATTTCACTGTGCGCCTGGTAACGTCACCCAAGAGGATCTGGAAACTGACAGGCGACAACAGGATTGACTTTAAGCCAACTTCCTGTTTGTGCCTCGCACCTTCCTGCTTAACAGGATTCCTTTGTTTTTTTAGATGGGTGTCCCGAAATATAGACACCAGTATAGAAGGTAACTACAAGTGTCAGCCTGCAGACAACAGCAGTCAAACTTCAGAAAAAGTCTATGACGACTGCATACCAGACCCAGACTGGATTCTTAGAGTCTGGATATATGAGAAAATACAGTTTCGGGGGTATGTTAACCAAGCCAAGATAAGGCATAGGAGAATATTTTTTTGCTGTTGTTTGTGTGTGTGATAGATTTCCAAAATGTCGAAAATAAAATGGATACGAAATTAGATATACTGGAGAGAACCTGAAAATGAACAAAAGGGAGCCTATCCATGTCGAGAATAAACAGGAGGTCGACACCAGGGCACATCTGAGTGAACATGCATTTGTGTTACGGCATATAGAAAAAAAAATATTAAAAATTAACCATTTCGTCATTCACATTGACCGTATAGCAGCATGCCAACAAGAATTTTAGAGTCCATTTGTTTAACAAGACCTACTAAATTAGACAACAGAAACCATCTTGAGATATTGCATGGACTTATAACCAACACTGCACTTTCCTCTTCTAAGAGGAAGCCAGCACACAGCGGCTCACGTTTGAGGTGGGAAATGAAATGCACTGCAAATTATTGCGATGTTATTGACAACACTGCATCAACACAAGGGTGCAAATTATTTATTCATGTCCCCTTCTCATTTGTATTTTGCAGGAGTGAAAGTGGGTAGAAAAACAAAATTGACTGCTTTATCCTATTGATAAACAGACCGCGGGAAAAAAGTTTGCAGTTTGTAGCTGAAAGGGGTGCTAAATCTCACACTCTAGCAATAATATCATGCAGCCTCAAGTGATTCCCAGCCCTATTACAGGTCTTACACATGAGACAGGTGTGACACAGGTGTTGTTGGAATTACACCCCTGGTACTAGCAATAAATCGCCTCCCAAAGCTCTTTCTCTTTACAGCATAACATAAGCGTCTGTCACAAATGTGAAACAGAGCAGAAACGTATCATGTGCGGACAGGAGGCCTTGAGGTTCTCCTGACCTTTGGTCCACTTGTTGCTGAGGAGGACAGGGAAGAAACCAAATGAAAGTCATTCTGGTGTTATCGGTTCCTCTGATGTGTAATACAAACTGGGTCCATTTTGGAATCAAGATCAAGGGAGGGTCAAGTTAATGATGGGATCCACCAGTTGGTCCGGACGTGCTAGTGTTTGCAGCGCTGAGACGGATTAGCAGTCAAATCACCGGGGCTTTACAGAGACCCATCCAGACACATGGAGAGAGGATGAGTCAAATGGTAACTTGACGGCTAAATCCCATGCTTATTTCCATGAATATTGAAATTTACATCCACCAGAGTGGGTGCAGTTTTCATGGCATTCTGTGACAGACAAGACTCCAATCACAAGCACACCTACGAGTTTCCTGACATAATAATACTGTCTTGGAATCTGACTGTGAAATCTGACTGCAGAAATATTTTCTCAAAACGTCTTCACCCTTCACCATATCCATCGCTTGCACAGACTGGAAGTTGGTTTGCTATGAGCGCAGATCAGGCTAGTGACAGCAGTGGTGACAGACGGAACAGAATACTAAGGAAATCCACACCTCTCCGTTGCCCATCACGTGCCCCCTGCAATGGGAAAGTCCCTGAAATCAGAGGGGGCAGCACCTTCCTGTCCAATATCTCACTTCGTGCACACATACATCAGTTCTGATGCTGAACGGAGAAAGGATTTTGGGTGATGGGACTGACAGATAAAATTCGAAATTCAGTTCACACAAGTAATCAAAAACCCAACCAACACACCATGAAGTATGCTTTCATTCATAAGGCATGGCATCATTGAAATGTTGCTGGCAGAATTAGCTGCAAAAATCAATATATCCAACATTTGTCACTTAAATGTTTTTTTAGATAGAATACTTTTATTTAATCTTTGGAAAGATTTGAAAGCTCTAGAGGAGACATACCATTTTTTGCCTTTCCACTGCATTCAAAAAAACGTATGCATAATTGCATTTTATCTTGATATTCATAATATGTAAATTGCAATGACTGGGTGTCATTGAACTGTGAACTGTCATACACAGATAAGGCAACCTTGACTCAATCTCTGCACCTGCAGCTATGAAGAGAAAGACTTGGAAACTATTGTCGTGGAACAACCAGGAGAGACTGCCACAGTGACAATTCAAGGCCTCTGTGAAACGCATTGCATTTGCCGCTTCCTGTGTTCAAGTGATGAGGGTTAGTGCGGAAGCATCCCCCACTCATTCAAGGATAAGCCTGCAACTTTGTCATTTTTTTGTTCTAGAAATCTGCAGCGCTTCTAGTATAACATTTTTAAGAGACAAACATACATATTTGTGCTAATTGCCTGTGGAGGTTATCAGTCATTCAGGTCATGGTCAATTCTTGGCAAAACCTTCTTATCGTAGCAACTCGACTTGATTTCATTCCTTTAAGACGTTTCACCTCTCATCCAAGAGGCTTCATCACTTCTGAACCGATGAGAGGTGAAAACTTCTTCAAGGGAAGAAATCAAGTTCATGCTAATTGGAGGGCTTGTTCTAAGTCTGTAAACCTCCTCCATGATATTTGAAATGTTCATAACCCCTCAAGAGAGGAGATAAGGAAATTCTGCTGGCCCTGGGTTGGTTGAGAATCTCCAGGATTGCTATGTTGTGTGGTTTACAGTACCCTGTGATGCCCGGCAGGCAGCTGCCATTTGCTGGCCTGTGGATGAGACCCTTCACACACCCGGAAACCTAAGGGCGCTGGTCTGGCTTCAGTCAGTGACTCACAGGGAGTTGAGGGAAACGCCATCAGTGAGGCGTTATTCATTAATATCGCATTCTGACTGTTTTAATGTTGTTTACACAACTCAAAATTGTAATTTAAAACTAAAATAAAAGCAGCTAGTTAATTCAACAGTTGCTCTCAGCTAAAAACCTGTGAGGCAAAAATGGTTAATTTATTGACAAAACTTATGATAGCATTAAACAGGGCCCATAAATACAGTTGAAGTTCTGGCATGACTAACTGCATGTTTCAGTGTAAAGTTCAATACAATCTTCTTAAATCAAGATAAAATCAAAAAAGGAAGTATCGAGGCAGAAGTGCGGGACCTTGTTGAGAAAATGTCTGCACATGAAAATCAAACTTACTTTCAGTTTCAGCTATTTTTCAATCATTGTAATACTTCCTCTTCTTTTTGTCATAACTATGCATGCTACTGCAGTGACAAGCTGCTATCAGTTTTAACCACTGGAAGCTGACACATTAGTAAAGTGCTTTTGTGAAACCCTGTTGAAACCCTGCTTCAGAATGAAAACATATCAGCCTGAATTACGCCTAAGTCGATGAAAAGTAGAAAGCATGTCGCTTCAGAAATTACACTTAAGGATACACTGCTGCTAACATTTTTACATTGTGCAACACCACAGGGCCTCTAATTTAAATGTGCGAGTACATGGACCTCACTTTCTGATGAGATTTTCATACAATTCTGGTGAGGGACCCGAGTCAGACCTTGGGATTTAGGAAAGCCATTTACATTTCATTAAATATTAAGTTATCTAATTTATCAAGGGAGAAAATGCATTCATCCCACTTGTCAGACCTTGAAATATACACACAATGCCCTCTAGCAAAAAAAAACTTATATACTGACTATACAAGAGGTTGTTAGTTTCTTAACATAAAGTGGAAAACTTCAATTTGATGTTCCAGGAATTATCATTACTTTATTTTATCTTCGCTTGTGAAATATTAAAATAATCAGTCTACAATTTAAGTAAATTTCAATAGAGTAACGCTGATAGTGAGAGTATTCCTGTAACCGACAGTTCAATTTGGTGAAAACATCCAAAAAAGCAGAAGGGAGACACATATGAAACCTATTTGTTTTGCATGCGCGTGCTGTACTTCGGGTCTGCCTGCATGCACCGCAAAAGGGCTCACGTGGTGAAAAAGATGCGCACTGCCAGCGAGGGGATCGACACCTCTAAGCGTGGCAGAGCAAACAGTAACCTGCCGAGGGCTGCGAGTGGATGCACAGCCCGGCTACTGTAGCCCATTTGCAGCAGCGAACACGGCACAGCTGAGTACAGTGACCTACATCTCTCACTGGGGTGCTTTTCAGCCTGAGTGAATGAGCTTCTCGCTGCTGTGTTGTCTGGTTGTGAACGAATAAATCTGTTAATTAATATGTGGCAGGAGAGGTTTCAATAAAATATTTAAACTTGAACTCAAGGGAACAAATTAACAACAATGGGATAATTCACTTAAGAGCCCGATGTTACACATGTTCCCCAGGTGGGTTTACAATTTGAATAACGGACCATATTCTCGACCTTTAAGACATGAATTCTATAAAACACCCTTTCTCAAAGAAAAAAATCCAAAAGTCATGGGAAGCCAGGAGATATGGTAGATAGAGGAAGGCTAACTAAACTGCCGGAGAAGGATGACAGATTTAGAGATGGGCAGAAATCAGATGTGATGAATATGATCAGGAGCATACCACGCAGTTCGATAATAATCAAATGCAGATACATTATCACAATTTTTGTCCGTCTGAATGCGTAAAATTGTCTTCTAAGCAAATCTCTGCTTTCTGGTAGCTGAGGACATTGTCCCATTAAAGACCCATGATGTGCCTGATGGGCTTGTCCCGCTGAAACTGGGACCAGGCTGGTGCCGTGATGACGGAGCCCAGTAGTAATAAGGAATACTCTCAGGGCCAGATCAATGTCAGTGCAGGGTCAGCCACTACAACAACAGGGAGCACAATAGAAAACACGCATGGAAAGCGTAACGATGGCCTTTATAAATACACAGAGAGGGCCGGGGAGACGGACGTCTGCTCAGTTTGGTGACGAGCCTTGTTAGGTTGGATAACAACCCTTAAGCCCCTTGACTTAGATGGGGCAGCTGTCCACTTTTGGGGCTGACAGAGCAACCAAGTGGTTATTAATAATCTACTGTGCTCTCCTGCAAAAAAAAGAAGTCTCTCATTTAAAAAAAAAATAAAATAACCCGAACTCTGACACGGGCATTAAACATTATCAATTTGACCTGGGGAATGTGAGCAAACAGCCAGCTGTTGGATAATCCAGCTTGAGTTGCAGTTCTGGTCAGCGAATCCTATCTCCACTGAAGTGTGCATAAACTCCACAAGGAATTATTAGGCCTTTTAACTGCACAGCTTTTTGTTGTCCATTTATCTGTAATCTGTTTGGTGCTGCAGAGACAGCATGGTGGTGACTGTGTTCTGTCTGTGAAAGTAGCTGACTAGAAAGAGGGGTGATGACAGCTGATAGTGTGAACAACATTAACAGTGTGGGCCATTACACAAAAACAATGGGCTAAACGAAAACAATGAAGCTTTTGAGGAATTTAAGAGTCGCATGATGTGGTTTCCGCGTCTGTGTCACTGCATGCAGTCTGTCACATTACAAATCAAAATAAGATTCCTGTGCTGCTGACGCACTAATCATATAGAACTATGCCTCTTCTTCAGCTATGAGGGTTATTGTGTGATGGGCTGAATTTTTAATGAGACCAGCTGAGAAGCCAACAATGCAAAACAACAAAAACCAACTTGACTGTAACTTGTATATCCATCCCGTTGTTTGTTAATTTTAACACCTGGGCCGATTCTCAAGAATCCTCTTGAGGGAACAAAAGCTGGCCCTCTAGAACTGCCTGTTAGAGGCAAATAAATCAAAACATTTCTCCCTGTTAAAGACAAAACTGTGACACTATAGCTCTCCATGTTCCCACTGACGCCGACAACATGAACCCATAGTTTTCTGAGACGCATCGCAGTGAGAGAGTCTGGCTTTTCTCATGCATGTATGTGTCAGCTCAGTAGAAACGTGGCCAATGACGGCGGAAGTATCAGCAAAGGCAAATTCCAATGCTAACCACTGGCACGGGAGTACGCTTATGTTGACCTGATTACTAGCCCAGCTAAATCTGAGATAGCCATTGTCACCTCTGATTTCATGAATAAAGTATTCTTCATGCAATTCTTAGTCTTCAAACAGTATTTAAGTGGTGAACTGATGGATAATGTGTGAGGGAGATCCTACACGGCTACATTTCAATCTGGTGAAAATTGACCTGCATAAGTAAGTTATGTAAAGCTTAAGATAAATGGGGCCTCTATCAGAGACAGGATCATCCCCCAGGCTCATTATTTCAGAACTGGATGTTCCTTACATCCAAAAGGAAGGACTTTGTTTGTTGAAACAACAAACAAGCTAAACACACAACACAATTAAAACATGAGATGACCACGTTCACATTAACCCCCACAACCTCACTCCGCCTCCGATTTTTTTTTTTACGTGTGTAGGTGACTCTTTGCAAAAAGAAAAAGGGTTCAATGCACAATGTATTGCAAAGATTCCTGGCTGGTGGATAAAAAGAGAGCGCGAATGTATCATGGCAGCATAAATTACAATTTTCTGTCTGGAGGCAGGAAAGCTGCTGGGCAAGAATTCCATATATTCTACTTAAATCCGACCTGATACAGACAAGTGGGAGTGAATATAGGTGACCTCTGTGAACACGCACACACAGAACAGGGTTTTTTTTCCTGATGCAAAGTAAGAGGGCAGCTGGGCGATCAGAGGGAGCCGGCTGGGAAGCAGCCAACGGGGCGATCATGTTCAGCGACACTGTTTAAAGTCGCCGCTATCTCAGGTTTGACTACACTCTTTTGTTCACAGTGACAGACGGCTCACGTCAACCTCGCCCAATTTATAGTCAGCTGTTGTGGTGGAAGATGTCAGCTTTCTTAATATTTTATGAATACCCGGTTAATTTTTTATACATGCAATCATGAGCACCTGATAGCTGTCATTTTTTTTCATCCTGTTGCGAGGGTGACTGATGACTGATGCACACAGTCACCTATAGTCCACCAATTTTTAAGGCCACATGTATGCATCTTCGGTTACAGATCTGTCAATGTTAGCTGTATGACTAAAAGCTTCATTAGAATTTATTCAAACAGCCTGGGGCACCGGAGAAAAAATAAACACTGTACATTAACATTTTTCCCTTGTGGGATCTCACTTGACACCGTACAAAAGATGAATATTTGCAGCCCTGACAGACTCCTATTGGCTAATGAGACAGTAAGTTGGGGGATCTCGGCAGGCAAATGTGTCACAGGCACTTATACAACTATGATGCGCTTTGAGCTCAAGGCTTCATTATTTACCTTAGAACTGGAAATCAGACAGAGCTTTGGCAGTGAACAGTGTGTGCTCAGTTGCCACAGAGATGGTTCAGTATTTACCACAAGTATGGAATATTGGTCATCAATAACTAATGTTTGTTTTTTTTGTTTGTTTTTTACAACAATTTTGAGTTAACCGCCGCTTGCTACCTCCATTTTGCCACGTCAGCACTTGGTTTGCAGCATGCTCACATTGTGAAAATCATGTGTCGGGAACAGAGGAGGTGTAAAATGACAATGTTACAGAGAAATCCGATGAATCGTGGTGATAATGTTCATGAATATGAGCACAAGAGGGGCTCTGTCAATTGTCCACATGCCAGTGTCATAAGAAAAACACACGTGGAAGGACAGTGCAAAATCACATGAACTTTTCCGGTTCCATAGGAACAAACAGTTTGTCTTTCTTTGTAAAAACCTAATACATTTATTGAAATACACACTTTTCACCGCTTGAGAAACCAAGTGTTTTTTGTCTGCTGTTGTCATCAACTGGTTGTTCCCTTAGAATTTTTAGTCACTGCTCGGGGGGGACACAGGGGACTACCCTTTAGACCTTCCCCAATGGGAACAGCTGCCTGCCAACACCATAAACTAAGCTGTTTTAAGGTGTTGGGAAGGAAACAAAATTGTAAAGTTGGGGGCCAGAAAACCAGACAGAGAGCTGAAACAGCTGAAAGCTCGTCTGGGAGAAAAAGCCGAGTTAGGTGGGCTGTTGTTTATCATTACAAGCTACCATTTTATCACACCTACATGTCGAACTATTATTTGCTATTGCTTTGACTGGGTTCAGTTAACTCAGTCAGAAGCACAGAATATTGTTGTGGCTGTTCCTGTTCTTATGGCACACTGGTTAATGCAGCTGTTAAATAAAAAGCCAAAATAACAAAAACAGCATAATTCTGCAGATTTCAGCAGATTTAAAACAGGAAATATCAGAATATGAAAGTAATAAAAATGACATACCAATAACATCCCTTACTCAATTTTTATCACGCATTCGCTGACTATTGATCTTGTCTCATTCCTTGTTTCCTACATTTAAACAATATGACAGGAAGGACATTTACAGTTCTCGCTTTAAGTATGTGGCTAATCACATTACAAAACACATACACAGTACATTTCCATATAATTCACACTTTTGTCGTGAAATATTGTCTCACACTCCTTTTACTGATTTCTAGCATTGAAAAAGGATCACAAGCACAGGGCATTACAATATCACAAGATGACCGAAGGGATATAAATATGATCGATTCTTATCATATCCGGTCAGACTGTTCTGAAAAGAAAAAAAAAAAAAGATGTGATCAGCACGTGAATTCACAAGTTCTTTGAAACTATTGTTGAGAGGTCACAGTGAACTTAACAAAGAGCCCCACAAACGTATCCCCATACATCTATGTGGACATAAAAAACAAAACATGTAGGAATTCAGAGAACAAGATGATGATATGATTTTCACAAACGGCAACAGTTGGTGTTATCGTTCCAGTCGAAAGAGGATGATATGAAACGCTGTCCGATAGATTTAATTGAAACTGTGTTCGTTGTAAAAGGGCAAAAAGGTCGGGTATCATGTTGGCCGAAGTATGAACTGACAGTCATGGAATGGCGGATATTTCAAAGAACTGCCTTCCCTTCAAGCATTTGTTTCTGTCAGACGTGATAATTCCGTTTTGAACGGCACTGATGTTTGACCTCCAACAACAGGATGGGAAGCACGAACAATCCAATGAGATGGGGGGGGGGGGGCCTGAAGTCACGACACACTCGGATAGCTGTCACTGGCACAGTGACGAACCATAAAAACTGTCAATGCATAAAGACTGGTAAACCTGCTCTAGTCACATCCTCTTGCTTCCTTAACACCATTTTGTTCACCTGTTTTGATGTACACATAAATATGATCAGCTTTATTTTATAAGCCTGTGTCATGACATTGAAAAGATGAATATATTATCATTTCATGTATACATGACATTTGTTTGACCCTTTCTTGCACAGTATTTGCAGTATCGCGTCTCAAGCAACAGGGGGCAACACCTTGCCCGTAGCTGACTGTTCTGTCTGATTGTCATCTTTGACTCTTTGTCACTTTGAAGCATTGCATCATAAAATTCAAAATGGCAGAGGGAAGTGGCACAGGGGAAAGAATAGCTGATGCAGGGGGGGGGTGAACGCATGTGATTAAATGTATCTTCAGGTGTTACTCAGCAGTTTATGTTCCCTCCCTCGACTAAAAATGCACCCCGGATTTCCTCTGTCGTTTGACAGCCTCTTTCCAAACACTATATATTTGGAAATAATAATTAAGGTTTTTTTTGAGAGGCCAAAATATGACTGAGATTCGATCATGTATCCATGGAAGGGTTAACACCCCGTGTGTAAAAAGCGTGTTAAATCAATAGCCAATCGATGCTGCCTGGTTAAAATCGGATGCTAATAGATGGAAATCCTCCTCTCATGAAATTATGGGAGTTGCTCCATTTCAAGGGGACGGAAGGGAATAGGGGGTCACCTGTGGGTTCCTGCAACCATCAGTATCACAGTGTCGCCCTGCACTTACTGTAAATGTCACCTTGTTGCTTGCGTGAGCCGCTCTCTACGCTGCGTAAGCGTGCGTGTGCGCAGTGTATCAGCCTAAGTACGAAAGGATCCACCGTCCCCGATGACAGCACCATTACAGTAAACACTTCTACCCCCGCGGAGGATGATGCATCCCGCATTCCTGTCGTGCACCGCGCTCCTCTGCAGGGAGAAGCCAAAAATATTTCAAAAAAATAATAATAATAATCAAAAAATAATCATCAAATAAAACGGATCTGTACCCACGAAATGCATCGTTGTCATTTTATAACCCCCTCCCCCAACCCCTGGCCATCACGCCTCCCCCTCCCATCCCAAGCGCAGGGTATTCCTCGGCTTTCCCCGTGGAAGCCTCTGGGAATGGAGGGGGGAGATGGGGGAGGAGGGGGTGGGAGGGCGGCAAAACTGTACATGCGTAAAGACATGGGCGGAAGTGAACTGCGCTCACCTGTGACGGCGACGTTCCCAGCGTCGGGCGACCGGCCCGGTAGGTCGCTGGTGCGGGCGCACAGGGAGCCCAGCACCGCAGAGATGATGAGTCCACGCAGCAATAGGTTCACCACCTTGTGGATGTAACTCATGGTGGAGATGGAGGAGTAGAGGCGGGGGGGGTCGAATCCGTTGGTCTGTAAGGAGGTGTGTTGGGGGTGT
>CAAKHD010023663.1:32410-62170 GCA_901007705.1 Fistularia tabacaria
GGGGGGGGGGGGGGAGGGAAAAAAAAGAGGGGGGGGGAAAAAAAAAAAGAAAAAAAAAAAAAAGGGGGGGGGGGGGGGGGGGGGGGAGGAAGGCAGCCAACGACGAAGGAGGAAAAGAGCAGATGCTAGATGTGGAAGAAAGAGTAGACAGTGACATCCCTCTGTGGTGCTAACTGTCACTTACTTACTCTGTCCTCCCTAGAAATTCCTATGGTGAGCTTCCAGGCTACAAATGCCCTGTCCAAATATTTACTCTGTTACACAAACTGAAAGAAATTTTCAATCAAGGAAGAGGAAAGATTTGGTCGATCTGTACTGAGGCAAGAGTGTCAGCAAATGAGTGCAGTGCGTTAGCCTTTCAAGGTTTTACACAACAATATGGATGGAGTGATTGAATTAAACTTTATTTCTTATAAATAACTGTTCAGTTAGGCTGAAAAATAAATTAAACATGTTGGATGACTAACAGTTTCAGAGTCATGTTGATATTGAAATAATGAAACTGGCTTGATAACATTCAAATCAAAGGTCATTCACATTTTTGGGTTATTTAAGCAATCGATTAATACATTCACAATGAAAAACATGACAACGAGCCTGATAAATTAGCTTAAATATCCTTGATTACTGAATTATTTGCTCAGTGCAGTTAATGCATTTTCTCCATGAACAATACATTTGGATTTGGACACAACAGCCTCTAATCATTGGAGTTACAGTTTATCGCATTTCTAGGACACCCAACCACTCATTTATCAACAGCAGCATCATCCAATTGTGTTGTAACAATCTAGGGATACACAGCAGGATAAACTGCGAGGGGTAATTATTGCTTCATTAGCCAAGCATGAAGCCATTGTTAGTGTTCTCTTCACACTTTAACGAAACAATTGCTGTGTCGTGCCACTCGTCTCCAAATGAGCTTCTCAGGCGATATATCAGCCCTATCACATTTCTTGCAGAGTATATGGCTTAAGGAGGCTATACTGGTTTACAATATATTGGATAACACAAGGGTATTCACTATTCATGGCAAATTAATGCGAAAGATGGAGTCAGCCTTTTGGTTTAGTCAACAGAGAATTCAGAAATGCATCTGAAGGTTTTCCTTCATTATCTCTAGATATAACGGGCAGGCGTTTCTTGATGAAGGATAGGTGGTAGACTGTGTGATATAAAATAAGCTGAATATCGAGATTTACATAAGGATGAATTGCAATATCTGCTTAAGTAAGGACACAAATGAGAGCTAATATCCTATAAGATGACAGGTTAAATCCTGTTTCCTGGAATGTTTGTATTGAGACTCTGGAATTCAGACTACAACTTTTCAGGTTTCAGTAATTTGATAAACTAGAATTAAACAAGAAAGATCTTACTTATTCTGATTCCTTCTGCTCTTTGTATGGACAAATTAAGTTAAAGAGCTGTCAAATCATTTTATGCAGATTATAAGATATATGTTGCCCAACACAAGTAGCACAAGATTTTTAAGGTGACTTTTAAGTTTAATGTGCCAATTTTCTTATGAGCTTTTTCTGTATACCTTAAACTAAAGAAATTATTTATTGAGGAAAAAAACAATCAGGATGTAGACCATGTAGAAGATCAATGTTTATAAATTGAAACATCTACCACATTATATTTAGATGATTTTTAATTCATATTCCTATAATTTTCAAGCCCAAAGCAGTGGGATTTGTTTGGTTTAAGGATGAAAAATTGGCATTTTGATTGTGTTACTTTATCCTCCGAGTTGTATGTACATACCACAACACAAACACAGTAGTGTGTGTGCTACTCAGATGGCGGTGGCAAACAGGAAGATCTGGATGAGTGGCATGACTTTTAGGGTTGAGAGGTCAGCGAGGACAGCCTGTAATGTGGTCAAACAATACGCTAATCAGAAAATTATTTTGTCATCAAAATTCCTCTTAACCAAAGCTATATTACACATCCCCCATCCCACAAAAGTACACCCTCCTGCATCAAAATCATGGATTTAAAAAAAGACCCACATAGACAGACATATACATAATGATGATGCATGATCCTTGAGAAGTGACGATCCATGCTTAAGAGTATACCATTCCTCAGTCTCTCCTTTTGGGATTGGCGGAGATTAAATTTAGGGACCCTATCATGTTTAGAGAGAGGTTCTAATATTTCAACACTGGGCCCGAGGTTCTAAATATAAGATAAGGGCCAGTATGTTATGATATCTACTCTCTTGTGGGCAGGTGGTAAATGAGCAAGCAAATAGTGCCGACTAGCATCTTTGAGCAGCAGCACCTCATGCGCCACATTGTAGTTTAACCCTGTCACCCCTAAAGGAAGTGGAGATGGGGGGGAGGGGAGCAAGTGACACAGGTCAATGCATGGCTGACTATTGGTTTCAGTCACGTGACAGAGGGTGCACTGTGCACTAAAGCCACGTTCAAAAATGATATTTCTGGTGCATGTGATCATGCAACATGAGCGATAGTGCAGAAACTCAAATAGGATGCGGTCTTTGTCCATTTGCACGGGCGATTTTAAAGCCATCTACCTGCACAAAAATACAGCCATTATTGAATTACAAGACATTCCTCTTTTTGAAAAGAGGTGGTGTCGGGATGTGGAGGAAGACGTGACCTGGAGTGCAGGTTGTTGGCAGGCTGTGCTAAAAGGGTAAGGGACCTTAAGTGTCAAGGCAGCCGTTTTTTTGTCAAACATGTGCCTACGGAAGGGGACCGGGGGGTTACTGGTACTGGCTCATCATCAACAGCTATTTCCAGCCAGCCATGAGTACGTGGGAGACAGGAGAGGACTAGAATCAGGGTTTCGCATACACAGTTTCGGTGCGACACAAACATACCTCAGCTGAGGCCAGTGATGTCACTTCCATCAGGTTCTCTGCTCGGAAAGCAAATACAGCAGCTGCTAGGACTGGATGACACAAATGTTTATGTTGGGGTACATTAGATGAGGAGGAGAGGATGTACGGCAAGAGGACAAAGTTAAAGCATAAAACTAAGTATACAGACAAACAGGGTAAAAACTAAATGATGATGCATTAAAAAGTCAAAGTGTGAAAAGCAAAGAAGAAGCACCATTAATGGAGGGATTTCAATTATTGAGGGTGGAAAATGGGCAGAGATGATAAAGGCAAATCAAATTAAAAATGAATGCCAGAAAACTGTGAAAGTGACCGTACCTGCAACTATCTCTAGCGAGTCGTATCCCAAGACCCGGTCCCACAGAAGGAGCAGCTGGTCGGTGGAAAGATAGCCAGAAAAGGCCCGCACCATCCACTTAAAGGCTATTCGTAGCCTGACAATAAAACCATATATGTTGAAACCATCTACACATTTATGGACTCGAGATTTTCAGTTAACTAAAGTAATCTTCACACCTGACCACATCTAAACACAAACACATTTTACTTTTTATTCTTTCCCAATTCTGTGTATCTTTCATCAGCTAGTAAATACTGTTGAAACCACAGCAGTCTATTTCATACATCAAGGAGTAATATGCCTTGCCTTTCCATTAGAAAAGTGTGACACGGGTAAAGTAACACCAGATGGCAGTATTTCATCAGCAAAGGATGGAAATCCCGCGTGTGTGTCTGTATCCATGTGTACGTGTGTTTGTGTTTTTGCATTTGGGTGTGTGTTTATTTACTGCAAGGTAATATTTAACACATGTCAAATAATTAAGCTCGTTCTTTTTACCCAAAACAGAACGAACAAACATCTAGACACAGGAGTTTCATACTTCGAGCCCTGTAATTGTTTTGTTGGAATTTATAACAATTAATGTAATTTCTTGACAAAACACACCAGAAAAACATGCACAAGTATTCTATAACCACAATGAATAGTCTGGATTGATGGACAATTAAGGACATCTTAATTTGCAGATAAAGACTGTGCAATAAAACGGTCATTATGGCATTTTCTTCATTTTTCCTTCTACTTCTAAGGACAACAGCGTTCCATTCAACTGTGTCTGAATGCAAATACCTCTGTTTGACTGGGTTACATACATCTTCCTCTCAGACTATGATCATGTCATGCCAATTTCAGATGCCTGTTTTGGATTGCTTCTTTTGCCAATCGGTCTGCTCTTTTCATTTCATGCTACAATGTGCTGGAGCCAATGCAAACATGACCTTTTTAATCAGGATTGCCCAACAACTCTTGTTAACAACTGCTTAACAATCCAAAAATACATCAAACATAAGACAATCTGATGTTCCTATGCTAAATACCACTTCATTGTGACAAGCAACAAATCCAGTCCCCTAGACATCTTTTGGAGAACAAGTAAATATCCATATCTTCTCACTCTTACTCGCTCTTGCAAGAGCTGCTTTAACTGAATACATAAGCAGTTTAGGGATTGGGTTTAAGACTGAGTAAAACTGAGTCTACATATAGATTTTCTCACCCCTTAACAGGTTTGGGGTATGTGTCTGTGAAGGTTCTGGGTTATCCAGGTCATGGTTCTCATTGTAAAATCTTGTTGAAGCACCTGGACTTCTTGTTTTTTTTGTTATTTTTTTTTTGGTATTTCAGTGCTAAGGATGGGAATAGGCATTGATCGAGGTTGATTGGGCTCTTTGTGCTTAAAGAGCATCTACGGTTTGTTCTGACGCCTTTCAGGTGAGAGGTGAAGAACACTGATTAACTCCACTTGCTGCGACAAGTTTGGGCGACAGATTTCGGGTACATTTCCAAAATCTTTCACCATTTTGTCTGCCAGAATGCCATGTTCTGGCACCATGGTTTCAGGCGTTTTGTCTCTTCCTCTCATTACATTTTCAGTTAAATTACTGGATCTGCGCACCTTAATTAGAGTGCCTGCCATTAACTCAGCCTTTTACTTAGCTGTTAGTGTCTCTCTTCCATCAAATAACAGTGAGTAGCTCCATTCTCTCCTGTCCCCTCCTATCCTCTTAACCATTACCTCGAGCCCACCTACTGAGTCATACATCCTGCATAGTCAATCTGCTGCATCCTTTTTGTTCTTTTCTTGTTCCCCTCCTTATGACTGTCTAGGTTTGTTAACACTAAATTGTGGGGGTTAAAATAAAGGGGTTGTTTTGTACCGTGGCAACAATTGTTCCCGTCTTGCTATAGTTTATTTGAATTTATTTGAATTCAACCCATGCAATCTTCACTCAATTTAAAAGGCAATGATGTCTGTCATGGCCCTCTAGAAAAAAAAAGTCCAAATTTGCATCATGAGAGTTCATTTCCTATCTGTATCCCCAGCAGAAAATAATACTGAAATATCTATCTCATAGTAGATAATGATCGCTTCCAATACTTCCTTCCTGGTAAATCCGCACAGACTGATGTCATCGTGTTTGATGCCAAGGTTACCCAATGTTCTTGTTACAACCCTGCAAGTTCTAACCTCTCACACTGCTTTTCAAGCAACGTTCGTTTCTAGTTACCGCATTTCATCTCCCCAAAACTGTCCCCACAACTTAAGAAAAGGCATCTTGCCATGCTGTTTGCATTGTCACAACTGATTTGTAGAGCGTATTCAACAAATGGTACTGTTAAAAAGGACAAATGAAGTGACACAGCACATTAACTTGTACTTTTGGCAATTACTATTGCATTAACTGTAACTCTTGGGCAATTTTCGAAAACTGAAGGTAATCTTTTAAAATTCAGTACTTACCTCTAATTGAGTATTTCCAGACTACAGTATGTCAACATTTCATTAGATGGGAGTGTTTCTACACCCTTTCTAGGCTACAACAGAGGTACAGAGGCAGGGTGAAGAACGGGGGGCTACTTACGGCTGTGCCCCAATCTGCCGTAGGTGGTAGAAGAGCTGAGGTAGATGGGCCTGGAGAAGCCGCTCAAACTGCAGACACAAGGACACTATGCCCTGCAGGGACACAAGTGTACAAATTTTTATTACATGTATTAGGGTAAAGATGCAAAATCAAGACATATGGCTGTCAGTCTCACAGAACTGCTGATTTTACCGATGAAGCCGAGGAGATGGAGTGCAGTCTGAAGAAGTAACGAATGTACATCTCCCTGAACACACTGTACAGCTTGGATGGCTCATTGTACAAGAAACACAATGGTGCCACTGCAGAACAAACACATTCAGAAGTTCACACACTTGGTGATAGTCTCTAGAAGCATCTGTCAGTACATGTCTCATGACTTCTCAATGTTAAAATATACTCACCATACATTGAAAATCCATGGAAAGGAATCACACCTGTTAATTGTGAGAGTTTTAAGTTAGAGCATTTAATAAATATCGGTGTATGGTTGTGAACACCACAGGGTTTTCTGTTCCAGTATTAATTTAAGAGTGAGTCTGTGTTGTTCTTTAAGAGCGAGTCATTAATAATTAATATCAACTGCCTAAAAATAACAAAAAAATAAAAATATCCTCAAGGTGCATTATTTAGAAACTGTCTGTGTTGTCCAGTTCTTTAGATCCCTCTTTGCAAAGAATTTGCTTTTTACCATTCTATTCTATTCTAAATTCTGGGCAGTCCTCATTTTATTATCTTTAACTTCAGCCTTAATTCAGTACATCATTTGTAATCTACTAAATCCATTTTTTGATTTTGCTTTTAAACACACTTATTTTACATTCTCTTAAATACACCCTGTGTTTGCTGTGCTTTATTCTTGTTTTCTTTTTAATCCTACATATTAGCAAATCAATGAGTCTTTCAATTATGCTTCCACAGTCCATTTTTAATTTTGCAAACCTACATTGTGTGGTCTTGGTGACTCTATTAAAAAAAAGGACTGATTCACAATTTGCATTAAATATCCACTTGAGAAGATAAGGGTTTTGTCATTTATCCACTCATATGCCTCATCAACATCAGCACAAAGAAAATGAGGTGCGAAAGTCAAGATGCAGGTTCACCGTTGGGAGGGTAAAGAACAGCACATCCCTCATCATCCACTTTACCTGTTAAGACAAGACACAGACAAGACGATCAAGGGAATGTTAGGCTTCCTAAGTACCACTGCTCCTTCCATGCACAGCCATATTGTAGAAGCTCATCTGAGTAAAGTGGCTCTCCTACAAGCTCCTGTGTGTCCTTGGTGAAGGACTCATCATCTCACCCTGAATGTAGGACTTGGGAGGTGTTGCGCTGTTGTATTTGAAGTGCTCCAAGACGGCTGTGTCTCGTGAGAAACACAACAGCACCTGGAGAAAAAAAAAACAGTCTGGCTTAAAACAGACCCCACAAACTGTTATTTGGACAAATATCATTAATAAAATGTTGATTACACTACAATGCTTATATGTTGTCAATAAATTTAAAACTTGAAAGTTACAGACAGAAACAGGGCTTGACCAATCGATCAGATTGCGAATATTATCTGCTGTTATGGGCCAATCAGATGTATCATACATTAAATAAAACCTTTATTTTTAATCAAACACTGATGTTAAAAATGCTTGTTATCTCTTTGGTGGTAGTTCTGGGAAGTGATTAAATATTTCATGTCTTATTCTCTGTGACATCTAGCTCATTTACTACTTACACACAACATCTAGCTTATCGGGTCGCTGCCGACATACATGGTTGGCTGAAGGAAAGTTAGTATGTTGACATTTATTGTAATTTCAGTTCCAAGTCCATGCACAACCCTTGGGGGTTTCATTTTATTGCAGAACAAAACTGTGTATATCAGCAATCATATCAACAATCTGTGATATTTTTTTTCCCCATTGGCATCAATTTTAAAAATCCTATACTGTTCCCTGAAATAAAGAAACCTGCAGTGACATGAACAACTTTATCCTTAGGGATCGTAGGAGTAAATGAACTTTTACTTGAAGCCAAAGATGACCTTGAGTGATCTTTTGCCTCCCCCAGGGAAGAGTTCTATTAACGCAACACACCTGGAGCCACCACTTCAGGATGTACTAAAGCAGGCAGTAACAGCCTGGAGTCTCAGCTGAGTTCACAAAATGGCTCAATAAGTAGAAGCTCTTTCCATTACAATACAATTTCTTGCTTTTTTTGGAACTCTGATTTCCAGAGGCCACTTAAGAACAATTGTGTCAGTTGAAAACATCTTTTGTCCCGGTAAACTCTACTCTCAAACTAAGTAGGTTTTGTTTAAAAATGGTATGCCGCAAACCATGGGGCAGTTACTAAGAAACTGTCGGTAATATTTGTAAATCCTTAATAAAGACAATGCACATATGATATTTCACTTGATATCAAGGCACAACTGTCTTTGAAATTTACTTTCTCTTCTCTGTTCTTGCATTATATTTAACGTCCTCTGCTCCAGACCCCACCCCTGTTAATCCGGGCACTATTTTCATTTTCTACTGAGCTCTCCATCAGTCAATACTGACAATGATAACAGTGCTTTGTGCGCATTAAACCTATGCAGTCACTGGCTAAGACCCAATGAGCAACCCATGTTTGAGAGATATTTGTTGAATAAACCACTTGCAGTCCACCCTGTATGTAGGAGTGTTTATCAATTGGGCATCGAAGATAAACGGAGTTGTGACAAACAGAGCTGCTAATATTAACAAGTCGTCCAGGGAGACATATCCTCATCTGGGTTGAATAACTACAGATAAAGAGGGGTACTATCAGTTTGCTACATGTCCTTCCATGACCCTGGAGAGTCAAATTATTTATGAGAGCAGAATTAGAACTTTACAAGCGCTTATCTAGTGGTATAAAAATGAAAAATTGTAAAGTTGTTTTTACGAGTTTTACGGGCCAGCTTGAAGCGCAACTTGACCACTTTTTCACTTTGCTTAAAGTGAGATCACATAACCTTATGCAAGGGTCTCCTCAGCAGGTTTTGGAAAAATACGAATGTAAAAAAAACTGTTAAAGTTGTGTTATCATTGCTTGGTATCATTGTCCTTTTTTCATTTTACATTAAGATGTGTAAGAAATAACTGAACTGTCACTGTATAGCTGCCTGTGGAAAAACTTGTATCTTATTTTCAGATGTGTTTTTTTGGTAAAGATATTCAAAATCACATCAAAAAATGAGAAATAATTGAGAACTGACCTCATTTATCCTAAAAAAATATGGTTATTTCCAATTAAGCACGGATAAGAAAAGCCCCTTTTTGAAGTAATCTGTAATGAATCAAAATGAGTGAATGTCTTTCATAGGTCAGGTTGACAGACTTTCTATATTTATGGCTCAGTGAAGTCATCAGAAATAGACCAGCCGAACTGAGAGAAAACAGATCGTACCTGATAGAGGAAATCTTCGAACACAAAGTAGTAGTCATCATTACTGGCGGTGAGCTTCACATCCTGTTGGCAGGGCATTTGAAATTAAATTTGATTTCATAATGAAGAAAAATGCACATTAAAGTGTAAATTGTGCAAGAAATGCTATTTAGCATTAAGAGTGAGTGTTCAACAAGAAAGAAAACATATTCAAGAAATACAGGAAATAATCTGATATCAGTGGCTTATGCAACAGACACTAAATGTGTTGGATGAAGCAGAAAGCTTACACAAACAAGCACTGTGTAAAAGAGCTGCATTAATATTGATTTACAGGGTAAACCGAGACATCAAAGTTTTTTTCTGTTTTCTTATTGAAACTTGGATAATAACTATTCTGTCCACTTCCAAACATGGGGCATTATCTGGTAAAAAAAATCATTTTATTCTCTGAAAAAGGAATGCAAATGTTGTCAAATGTTTCAAGTTTGTTTATCCCATGTTTGTCTTGTTAAAAGTGTTGCAAAATCATGGGTGAAATAGCCCTAGCAAATTAGGCACACCAAAAATCAGACAAGCATGATTTCTGACCATTAAGATATATCCCCAAAACAGCAGGAAGAAATCTTAACAAAAAAATTTGTAAAATTAGCAAGAAATTAGAAAGCAGTAGCAAAATAATGACCAGGTTACACATCAGGAGACTATATTTTTAATTTTTCGTTCAGCTTAAATTGGTGTGTCAGTTTTCCTTTAATGAACACTTGTAATTTCTTTTAATATGGGCGGAGTTTAGCTACATTGTACTGCTCTAGAGACAGATTAGTTTTAAGTGTTGTGTGTCTTCTGCGTAATTTCTTTTTCAAACCAAGAGACAGACTTTAAAATTCAATGACATCCATTTTTTTTCTCCTCATGTCGCTCATCTCCTTCATAGAACTAGAGCTGCATACCTTATAGATGAGGTTGTCCACTAGCAGGTCATGTTGTATGACACCAGCTCTTAGTTGTTCATAATGCATCACATCCTGACATGGGAAAAATGAAATGTGGTTTAATACATCTGCAAAAACTTAGATTACGAACATATCCAGAACCCAGGATACGCGTGGTGCTGGTCTGAAACAAAACGTGCATTTACAAAGTTGCAAAGTTGCAGACTTGTCTTTTTAATACTGATCCAGGTGTAAATGCTTTGCATGTCTTATTATTTAAAAAGCTATTGCCTCCCCTCCTCATTAGCACCCTTAAATCAACTTAGTTTATTCTCTTTTACACTGATGACAGGAGAATCAAAAATGAAGCCAAAAAAAAGGTATGATATTTCCTGTGACATGGTTCAACTCAAACGTGTCTCCGGTTTGAGACAGAACTCGAGAAGATGCAGCGCAGTAATAAAAATGTCTTTTGTGACAGTTGTGAAGCTCCCTGGCAATGATCAGTGCTACGGAAGAGAGGAGAACAGAATGACATATTTTGACAACTGAGGTCATGCACTTGAATGGAAATATGAACAGTATCACTGGAAATACATGAGGTTTTCAAAGCTCTTCTACAGCAATTACTGTTGATCATTTATGTGGCAATGATGACTCCTGCAGCAGTGCTGTAATAGAGATGTGCAAACTCATTCCAGTTGTTAAAAATGAATACGATTTTTCAAAGAATACACTTGTGGGATGAATCGGTCGATATAATGTATGTCTTATATATTTAAGTGTCTTTGGTAATCAAGTAAACAGGTGTAACTTTTCGGAACATAAACTATGTTTAAGTTTAAATTGTAGGAATACTAGAAAGGTGCTTATAATAGGAGCTGAGACAGGGACGTGGCATGCAGTCATATGACACAGAAGGCTGAATAGAAAAATAAAACAAGTACTGAAAGAGAAATAAATCGGAGGAAATACATCCAGAAATAGGTGGTGGATTATTATTATAAACAAAGACAGAAACAAGGTAGAGGAGGACTAGAAATAAGGAAATACTAAAGGTGAAGTGAGATGTAATTGAATACCATTAAAAAAAGGTTGAATAAATAAATATGTTGGAAAATAATGATGATATGAAGCAAAATAAACGATGAAACAGAGGTGGTGTATAAAAGTCAGTGAATAAAAACCAAATGTAATTAAAGAAGACCTGGCCAGAACTGACCGCCCAAGTACGACAACAAAACAAAATGTACAAATAACTATCGACCTTAATTAATAAGCAGATAACAAATGTAAAGAAATTAAAAAATAATAATTCTGTTGAACACTGGACCAAACACATGACTTTTCAATTACTGTGTAAAGAATTAACTGTCTCTGATGTCCCTCAGAATGAACAAAGACACTCATCGACATTGTATTTAACAGATTAGCTGGGGACCAGGTGGAGGAACTCAAAGCCACTGACAAGATGCTCTTAAAACTATTTTGTGCTTCTCAAAGTGAGGCAGTTATACATCCTGTCAGCTTTGTTTAATGCGTTTGCCCTCATGCGGTCCAGGGCCATGCTAACACTCACCAGACCTAAGTCATGTCCCCCCTAACGCCCTCAGAAATCAATCTTCCCATCACAAGCATTGTTTTATCGACTTGGCCTCGGCAGTAGAGTCTGGCTTCCAGTGTTTACATAGCACTTTGCCACAAAGGCACCCAGCCTCTCTGTTTGGGTGAACTGTGCTAAATCGCCGCCATTTGATTATCTTACGTTTTGTACTTGCAGGATAAGCGACTGTGAGTTTGAGTAAACATCCCCGGGAACTAATCAACAGATTATCCAGAAATGGAAGATCAGTGTTGCTTTTGTTTCAGTTATATTGGTTTTTATGGCAATGTCTAAATGCCAGTTCACAAAAAAAGTTATAGAGGAGTTTCCCCAATGAAATTAATGTCCAAAAAAGGATCTTATCATTATTTCCAAAAGTAGCTGCAGATTAAAAAAAAAAAAACTTGACTTAGCTCATGGGTTATGTGTAGTTTGGGAAGCACTGCAGCTGTGTGTTCTCGACTGCTTTATAACAAACACTGACAGCTGACAGAAGTCAACTCAGCCAAGAGAGCATTTACTACCTGTGGCTGGTTAGTTGAGTTCAGGATGAGGCTCCAAAGGTCAGCCCGGAGGCCATTGGGGCAGCCCTGCCTACTGTATTGCTGCGCCGCCGCACTGTCCTGCTCCAGAACAACTACATGAGACGGATGAAATAAAACAAACACTTAAAGGTATTTCAAAAAAATAAACTGGGCCAGTCAATTAGTTTCCCCTCGTTCCTATTGTTTATGCTAATGTTAGCTATTGACAAATCAGCGAGATCTGATGATCCTGTGGTGGGCCGCCCTCAGTTGAGGACAAACTGTATTGGAATCAAAAGACTAGAACACCAAATAACTTAAAGATATCCAACAGAAAATCCATCCCAAATATCTACAAAGGTGGGGCTGAGTATATGTTTGTCTATGTCAAATTATTTTGCATTAAAAGTTGTGACACTTATTTTGCATCTCACGTGACTACATCATTTTTTTCAAAGAGAAATTATTAAAAAGAAAATTGCTGAAAAATGTCCAAGAAAACAGTAAGCAATTCTTAGAAAATCACCAAAAAATGGCAAAGTGAATCTCAATCAAAACACTCCCTCAAAATGTATAATGTATAATTTGAAATGAACATATTAAAGGTTGGATGCTGTGTGAAAGCCATTCACAAGCACTTAATTAAATGTGGAATGAAGCGGGTGAAATACAGACATTTCTTTACAAACAGCTAAATTATTCACAGATGAAAGAGATCCCATTGACTGAGTTCGGAAATTAATGCATGGATGTTTACAATTACAGCATTCTGACGAACATGTAGTTCAAATATCATGGTCTCTCTGCTCGATCTCAACACAGACAATTTCTCACTTTAGACAGACGTACTTTTCACTGCAGACTTGAATGCATCTAAAACGCTGAGATCAATCAAAGAAAGCAAAGCAAATTAATAAATAATCTTCAAGAGAGTAACAGATAACCATTGGTGTATTTCAAAGCCCCCCCAAAAAGTGTCTGTAAATCCCTCTTAATATTGTTATGTCGAAAATAATCATCATAACACATCCCCCCATACTGATCATCATAGCATAACTTTCTGAAAAGTACGAAATAACCTTCTGCAAACTATCTCTCCCTAACAGCTACACTCTATCCTAAATCCCACTTGTGACAGGACTCACAAACACACTGCTCTTGAATAAAGATCAGGCTCACTCGTAATATAAACAAACACAAACCTCGCATCTTAAGTATCCTTAATTTTAACATTTGGCCTGGAACACACATCCAGCCATGGATGAAATAGTGGGCTGAGGTTTTTTCTTCTGTGTATATTAAAAAAGCCTGTGTTTTTGTGACTGTTGTCAATTGATGGCTGATTACTGTCCATAATAAAAATGATATTTACACCGGCTATATTGTAAATATCACTGGGCATATTGAGTTAGAAGTTAAGTGGCTGATTACATCTGTTTACAGCACCTGAGAGGGGAAAGGGAGAATTAAATAATGTCAGAATATGATATAAAGTAATCTGCATATGTGTTGAAAAAAATAGTCAGTCTATTTGATATTTCTACGTCGATTACTTCATTTTGACTTCTACATACTCATGATGCAGCATTACGAAATGTTTACTTCTTACGTCACTATCTTGGGAAGCAGATCCCCAAGTACGACTGGGGAGACAAACCAAAGGGTCATTGACTATTGATATCAGAAAAAAGTCTATTTAATCCTTAATTTCTGAAAAACAGATTAAAATGACCCCAAAAGTACATTGAGCCTAACTATTTACTAATAATCAGTGAATAAATCACCCCAAATTTGCAAAAAGAAAAAATATTGTAACTGTCTAGAAATGACCGAAATGCCAAAATATATCTCTAAAAAGGAACAAGAAAACATCTAATGTGTCTCTGACATCAGTCTCAACTTTGGCAAACCCTTGTCTTGGTATTTGGACATACATTTCTATGTTTAGATTCTTTTTAAACTGAGACACGCCAAAAGACATTTTTAGGAATGATCCCCATGAATGTACTTGGGGGGAAAAAAATGCATCGAAAAAAATATTCATTTCAAGTTAATAAATAAAACGTATGCAAGAAGACTTTTCCGATTGATGACTGTTTTACGTACGAAAAATGTAAACATTTCAGGTCAATCGGATATTTTAAGGTTTGATTTTACATTCAAATGAATGCTTCTGCAAAGAGGGAGCATAGAAGATAAGACAGAAAGCCAGTTTAACATAAACACATGTAATCGATGAGCCATGCATTCCTTTAGTCTTACCTTTCTGCCCAGTTTGAATGTACTCGCTTTCAAACAAGTCTGCAGAACGATAAGGAAGAACAGAACAGATTTATCAAAAATTGTCTGGCAGTGGCCGACTTGTATTATCTAACTACTATTTTCAGTCTGATTTACAAACACCGAGTTGGACGATACGATCCCATTCACAGGCTAAACGCTAGACTGTCACGCGATCAACATATGGACTTGCCAGACACTGTTTGACACATCCCAGATTGCCTTGCGGCTGAGAGGCATCGCTGCCATATTGATTTACACACCTTTAAAACCCAGGTCAATCACTTTATTTGAGACACTTTCCAAAGCAAGAAAATTAGTGTGAAGAATGCTTTATTTTCTGAACAGTCTAGTGCTGGCCTGTCTTATCCTGTTCTACTATTTTGTTCCTCAGGAGGTGAGTGAAGATTGTCTTCATGAAAAATAATGAGTTTGAGTGGCAGTCAACACACGACTTAATTTTGTCAACAGACTTGACAAATTCACCCCGTGGTGGTCATTGCACAAAACAAACACTGACTCAAAATAAATACATCATAGTGAGAAGCTTCATGAGAAAATAATTCATGCATTAAGGGGTTACTTTGATTATTTGTTCTTGATTTAATTAGCAAACACTTGGATCAGAGATCATTTTCACCAAGTAAACGTATGCCACAATGATGCCACAGTAGAAGCGTCTTTGTTTTTTTGGCTAAGAAAACTCATGTCAATACCTGGGTGGATGTGGGCGTGGTCATCAATGCCTAACTGGCCAGTGGTGAGATTCAGCTCTGAGTAGGCCAGCCTCTAAGAGTTTGGGGGAGGCAAGCACAAGGGTCATAAATCTATTGTGCAATTTCTACTACAACGGAATAGAAGCGTCTGCGATGTGCATTAAGCCCAAAAGGTCACTGATGAAAAAAACAGGTGAAGTTGTCCCATCCCTTCCCGGCATATGTACTCAAGGGTACCTACCAGCTGTGGGATGTCCCTGACATTTAGTGGAACTTGAATGAGACCCCAGTGGCTCCTGGCACTGACGTCCTCACTGCTGTCATAGTTGGGGTTCCGCAAGCTGATTAACACCTTAGTCAAGAACAAATGCATGCTGTTCAATGAACTTCATTGCAACATGAAATATGATAAGTTAGCCATATCTTTCACACTCCAAACCATACAGCAGTTTAAGGGTTAATGTAGATGCACGACTAAAAGGTTGGGAAGATAATAAATCTCTGGTATTGGAACGACACTGAAAGTTGCGATTGGGATCATTTCCACCCAACTGTTCTGTATTAAAATGCAGAACTGGGCTTAAGCCAATTAAACACATGAAAAAAATTGAAGTTTAAACTAAGTCAAGCGTCCAATCATGCAAAAAGTAGGCATGTACACATGGCAGGGTACACATGTGGAGAGCGGCAACGCAACATAAATAAAACTGCTGTCTGTTTTCAATACAGATTGATTCTAATCAGCATCCTGAGACTGATATCACAAACTACATTCACCTCGGAAATAATGTCTGAAACATGATGGTGTCAGCTTCTGGCTGGGCATTTGAATAAACTCTTGTGATTCTTTTACAGCTAAAATACCCATCTCTAACCTTTCCGATTAGCTATAAAATACACCATGAAAGGCCAACAACGAAAGTGAAGTGTGCTTACCTCCAGGAAATCTTTAGGGGCATAAACAGGCCTGAAGCGACTTAAGTCTGCAAAGATGCAAGCAATTTAACATTTATTTAATGGTATCACTTACGAATGAGTTTGCCAGATGACTAATGTAGACATAATCAGTGTTTACATTTGCAGCTTCAAAAACAGGGTGAACAACTGTGATGCTAAGCTCATCCTCTTCAACCTCAGTGTCTTCCTGAATACATTTGTGACACTCGACTTCAATTCATGCAGGCAGAGCCGACAGCTTCCACAAAAGTCCCAAGGACGGAGCAGTAAAGCTGCAGCGCATTCAGCCAGCTTCGAGTGGGACTTTCAACAACCGTCTACGTAGCAGAGCAGTGAATTCAAGTGCGGTGTCATTCCTGGAACGAGGGCAAGTTAAGGTTTGGGGGGGCGGGGGGGACGTTGGGGTGTTCGCTATCGCAGTTCCATCCAAGTAGTCTGGACAGCTTCTATATTTACAGTCCAAAGTGTTTATAGCCTGGGGAAGGCACACAGTCCTAAATGTTATTATACACCTCTGTGCTGTGATAGCATTGGTAAGACACAGGGGTACTGATTGCTTTCTACATGTGCTGGCTTGATGTACAAGTAGAAGGTTTACTGAAAGGACCGACCGCAGTTTTCACAATGCAAAGAAAAATGCGTCGGAATACCAATGAATACCACATTTGGCTGAATTTGACTCCCCTTCCTCTCTCTCTTCACCAAATTGATCGGAGCAGACGGCATACCCCTGGAGTGTATACAGGGAGTTTTTCCTTATCACTGTTGCCAAATGCTCATTCAAGGGGAAATGTTGAATCTCACGCGTCTAATCCCACACTCTCAGGTGGTTTTCAAACTACTACACATACACTACCAAACTCCTTAAGATCTAGTAAATGTAAATGGAATTTACTGTGTAAAATGTGTTGAGTGTGTCGCCCATGTGAGGAAAACAACTATCAAACGCCTCACTTAAGCAGCTTGGTGAATAATTAGCATTGTTGCACTAACAGCTCAAGGTGCTAATTTGTCCAATTATTTAAAGCTTAAATTCTCAGCCAAAGGCTGCGATTTAGTTCTGGAAAGCATTAACAAGCCACTTATCTCCTCAACAAAGACAAGCAGAGAGTAACTTCTGAAGACTACGATTCGACTGTCTTCACAGAAGAGTCCTACAATGTTTCTAACAGGGCTGAGCAATATGGAGAAAAATCATATCATGGTATATAGGAATGGTTATTTTACGAATATCATGCTATTTGCGTAGACGTAATTAAATCACCTGTTAGATTTATAAGTGCAAACTCTGTGTAAACTCAGCATTATGAGGTGTTTAATAGCACTTAAATGCAAATGCCTGTGAAAGTTTGAGTGTTTTTTGACCAAGTTGGACCAAGTCAATTATTAACCACGTAATGACCTACATCTGGGTATAGCCTGGAACATTCTGCCTTACAATTTTGGAAAAATACACCTAACAAGCGTAGACGGGATTCAGTATATAGAGGTGAATTGGTCAGCTCTACTTCATGAGAAAACTTTCCCTGGAGAAACAGAAAAAGCAAACATAGGCGGTGGATCTAAATCAGCGTTAAGTGTCTTGGCCACTGGGGAATGTCTGCAGACCTGGTTCATCCGTCCCCATCTCGTTCCATTTATTTGTGAGCTCCTTCTGTTCTTCTGCAGGCCTCTGCGGACAGACAAGACTTCAATAAACAAATAACGCGCAGTCACAACAGAACCAGTCTACAAACAGTTGCGCTGAGATGTGTCTCTGCGGTTATTAATTGATAAAACTCGTAAACCAGTTTTGAATAAAAAGCTCAAGGACTTTTTACAGCCGCTTAAACATCTGATTCTAATGTTGCTGATACCTATTTTACAGGGCCACTGTTTGTAGCTTTCCTCAGTAATTTGAGCCATTTAGTACATTCGTTTTTACTCCAACAGCAGAAAGCCGGGTTTTCTGTGGCAGAAGTTTTTACCATGCAAGCCAGAGGGACTCCCAACTCTGTGCTCATGCTGTTCAGGCTTTTGAAGACACGTTTCTCCCAGCTTGCCTGTGAGAGACGGCACACAAAACTATTCATTAAGACGTTGTTACTTTGGTTTTAATGCATTTGATGGCTTTTCTTTCACGGTGTGCCTTCCCAGCATCGGAATTTGTTTCAACCTAAATGGTTCGAGCAATAAGACATTGGAATAGGAATATTAGTCATTGCACAGCTAACACCAGACATGATAATATGCATTACGACTAACCGATTGATTTCGACTTATTGAATCAGTCTGATCAACCTTGATCATCATGTTATTTCCATCTCTCAACATGAAAACTAATTTGCCCTTTGGTGCGTATGTATGTTATGTTCATTATTTTTGTTGTTCTTCAAGTCATAAATGACAATTACATTTACTTATTTAAAAAGAAGCATGCGGTAAAATTGTCCTTATGGTACACTGAAGTAAAAGAGCCTGTGCTTGTCTTTTACTTTTACACAGGCAAAGAATTCAAATGACTTCTTCTACTTTCAGCTTCTTTTATGTACTCGTGCCAGCCCTCCAGATAATGTGATGACTAAAATGGGGGCTCAGAATTCAGCAAGCAGTGAAGAGAGAAATCAGGAAGGAAGAAAAAAAAGAGCAAGCAAGGGATGATGAGATCAGAGGAGACAGACTGACCTGTGCATTGCGCATGTAGGCCAGCGGCTCTTTGAGATGCTCAGGAGGAGCTGCAGGATGACTGGGGGGTGGCTGGCTGGAATGGGCAAACACAACAGCAGAGTAAAGAAGCATTTCAGTACAACAGGGGAAGGGGAGATAGCATAAAAACATCAAAATATGCTGTTGTTGTTCAATAAAATAAAAAATACAGCAGTACTCCAACAGAGACAATTACAAGACTTGAAGCTCATTAAAAAAGTGACTTGGAGAGGCTGACGCACACAAACGGCATACTAAAGCTTTTCCCTTACACAGAGGATGTCAGCCAGATTAGTGTCCTGCCTCTGGTGCTCAGATGAGTCAGAAAGCATCTCCACCAGAGGCAGCAATTCTCTCTTGTCTTTTTCGGCTAAACACGACTGGAGGGTACAGACGACTCTGTGTTTCAGTGACTTAAAACATTTCTCAACCTACTATGAATGAATGAATGAATGAACGAATGAAAGAGGGCACATATGTCTAACTGTCATTATAAAGAATGAGGCATTAGTCCCAATTTTGAGTCATCCTTTTCAAGAAAAGCATTGCGTTTCCCATTTTTTAATGATTCAGTTTGGACCACAAGAGCGCAGGGAGGGTGTGTTCAACAAATGTTAATGTCAGCTACATCCCTCCATCAACTAATGCTAAGGGGGCCTGTGATGTCATCAGCGTCAAAGCTGCTAACCTTCATATTCAGCATCCTTACACATTTATGGTTATCGCCGGGGATTTCAACCGAATTTCACTTGACAAATCACTGCCAACTTTCACTGCCAGTGATAATAAAACACTGGGTGTACTGTATGCAAATATCAGCAATGCATACAGTGCAACAACCCTCGCCCTCTCAGGAAATCAGATCACAAGCTGGTCCTGCTTTCTCCAAAGTATGTCCATGTCTTGTCAGGATTCAGCTTGTCTAAACAACGACAATGATGAGGTGGACTCAGGAGACTGCTGAGGCACTTCAGGAGTGCTTTGAGACATCAAACTGGGAAGCATTGTGTGAGTCACATGGGGAGGATGTTAATAGCATATCTGACTGCATCATAGAATAGATCAGATTCTGTGAACACGCCACCATGCTAGGCCAGAGTGTGCACTGCCTCCCCAACAATAAGCCAGGGAACACAGGTGACCTGACAGCACTGCTCAACAAAAAGAAGAGGGTTTTCAGGTGACAGAGAGGAGTTAAGAAGAGTATTTCAAGTATTTTTATTCTATTCAATTCCCCTTCAAAAGGAAGAATGCAGCGAACACACAGTGTGAATAATCAGTGTCTGAAGGAACTGAAGCTACTACGACAATACCTTGAAAAAGTATGATCTGCCATGTGCAGAAAATGAAATAAAATAATAAATTAGTAAGGAACTGTCGGGAGAAAATGTAACTTGGATTTTGATGGAAAAAAATTGTGTGCAAAAATATTGATATTGGAAGAAAAATAATAATAAATGATAACACGTTGTCACAGTGAGATATATTGAAGTTATACTGATGTATTGATCAACTCCCAAAATAACACACACAGGGAGGAGGTGAGGTGGAGTGAAAAAGATTGTGTGCCAAACAAACTGAAGGCCTTTCAGCTGTTAAGAGACGGAACTTCAAAAGGCAGCAAGTAAAAACACTTTGAAAGTTCATTTCTGAGGAGTTTTCTGTATGCTGACATAAAAGCAAAAAGGTTTAAAAACAAACAAACATTTAAACCACTTGTATTTGCATCAGCAATGAACCAGATTGCTATTGTTAAGATCCATATTAGTAACAAAAGGCACCTCCTTCATAAATTTGATACTGAAAATAAGGGTCTTTCAATAGCTTTTGAAGTAATTTTAGTCATGTATTGAGCCAAATATAGGTCTTGATATTCAAAGCTCAAATACAAAACATACATGATTATTGTAACGCAGAATAACATTCATCTCAGTGTTTACACCAGTCATATTTGTGTGTAATATCAAAAACAACAAAAAGAAATGAATCACTTACACATGCAATTCCCTGTACACTGCATTCTGAAGCTTTCTTTCCCAGCCTGTGAAGATTCAAATAAATAGTTACCAAAACTATTAGCCTTTCTATTTATGTATATGTATATATATATTTATATATATAAATATATATATATATGTGTGTGTGTATATGTATATTTGTATATATATATATATATATATATATATATATATATATATATATATATATATATATATATATATATATATATATATATATATATATATATATATAACTATGAGAATAAATTGGCTGTGAATGTAAAGGTGTTTTGCTTATGACGAATCGCCACATCACAGCGTCTACCTGATGTTTTGAGAAAAGTGCGCACATCCTCTCTGAGAGATTCCAGTTTAATGTCAGGCTGATGCAAACACTCCTAAATGGGATAAAAGAGAAAAAACAATTCGGACAAGGAGTTTAGGTGGAGATACCATTGGCGCAATTTGACAAATTACAGGTGCAATTTGACAGATTCAACAGTGGGTGACACAACCTGCGCCATCTAGCATCGTTAGCCGCATGCTAACTGACTCACTTTTGCTTGCCTCTCTATCTGGGCGTGTAAATGACTTCCTTTCAGACGTTGAACAATCTGAGCGATTGTTAGAGACAACCCGCCGCCCTCCTCCATCCCGTGTGTCTGAAGTCCTTCACTATTGTTTCCCTTTTTTAGGGGGCGAAACGACACCGTTCAGTGTATCCTCCGACTGCAGCATCCAGCGATGAGGCAGCGGTCCTCCCCCTCCCCCCCAGAGGTTACTTAGCAACAGAGCGCAGTCCGACCGCGCGCTGGGGAAACAAGGACTCCAACACTTAGTTCCGTCCTTCATATTTTTTATTTGATATTATGTAAAAAAAAATAAAAATAAAATAAAATCATGAAACGTAAAATTAAAGTTTTTATTTCGCCTCTATTACTTCCAGGATTATTTGAGTTATTAATCATCTATCTTGTAAGTAATTTCATGGAATGTAAAATGTGTATCATCAATCATAGCATGGACTATATTTAGATTTTCTCTCTTTTAACCAAGTGTATTGGGAATAATATTAACCATTACATCATAGCCTTATTCCATGCATAATTCAACTTTCCCTAGTTCAATTGTTTTTCATAAGAGGTGAAGACTACTATGATTTAAGTTTGACAGCATGTGGACATTAACCACAATTTAAATCCCCCTCCTACTCAATTATCTTAATATGTTTCCCACTTCCATACTGTTTTTGTTCACGTGGCTCCAGACAAAAGTTTGAGATATATTGAAAGGTGTGGGTGCTGAGTTGAGCATAGTAAGATGGATTACCTTTGCCGCTCACGATGAATGAGATTGCAATCTGCAGGGATTTCCTATATGATGGGGGTTTATCCTGGTCTATCATCCTGCATCGACAAGTTTGATGAGAAACATCAGTTTTGCACAATTTACTTGTGAAGACATGATGATGATTTTGCTTATCATTATAAATATTTCAGGATATTTTCCTGATATATAGTATGATTGCCTATGAAGGCAAGAGTTTTTGTTTTGCTCTCTCACATAATTTTTTGTGTGTGCATTTGTATTTTTTGTTATGTCATAAGTCATTCAGAAAATAAGCTGTTTTGATGTAAGGCATACAGAAAATAATTCTGAAAAATTAGATCATGGTTTGTTTGTTTGTGTTTTAGTTTTTCTTTTTTTTTCTTTTTTAATGGTTTTTTTTTTTCAAATTGAGTGATTTTAATGTAAAGTGTGTGCATGTGGCGGGTTTATTCAGCAAATCCTCACACACATTTAAGCATTATATTAAGGGGTTTATGAACTCCAAGATTTCAAGTTTGATTCGGGCCCAAAGTCTCCGACCGCACCCGAGGCTTCAGCAGAGCAGTTTGTGTCTCCTTTTGCTCCAACATGAAATGAATCTATTTTGTCACAATAAACATCTAATCCCTGTATATTTGACGTCCCCACAATAAATCTAACATGACAGCAGATCTGTACGTATCACCATCTTAGACTGGCTTTTTTCTAGAGGCTTCCCACAACCTGTTCTCCTTTCTCTCCTCTGGTAGAACGTACGGATCAGTTTACGCCAGAACTACCAGACAGAGAAACAGCTTTCTACCCCACAAGCCATCACATTGGTAAACACATATATCCACCTCACACACCACGGCACACAATAACATCTTCACCTAATCATCTCTTGATTTATCATTTTATTTATCAAAAACCCAATTTTTGCACTCCCTCACTGACCATACTCACTTCATCACTTGTGCACTCTGCACTTCGTATTGTTTACAATATTCTCGTCCAGCCATTGTTTACATGTGAGTATGAAGTCAAGTTCCTTGCATGCGTGAACATACTTGGTCAGTAAAACCGATTCTGATTCGGATTTGGATTCGGATTTGGATTCTGATTCTGATTCTGATTCTGATTCTGATTCTGATTCTGATTCTGATTCTGATTCGGATTCGGATTTGGATTCGGATTCCAATTCCGACGACTCCATGAGGTCCATGTTGTTTCTAATGAAAAAAAGAAAAGCACAGTCACCATCTGAGAGAAAACCTATGCGTATTACGCAACACAAGGAGGCCAACGGATCATCTGACATTTCATATTAAGTTGGATTCTTGCACGTTTTCCTTCAGCGGCTACAGTGGACGTGTGCGTCACACCAATGCGCAGCCAACGCGTTGCCACGTTTCATCTGCGCAGCGGTGATGATTGACGACGGGATGTTCTTTAAAAAAAAAAGAAAAAAAAAAAGAAAAAAGGGAGATGCTGCCTTGCACGGACACTGAAGGCGGGCTGAAGCTCCAGAAGGGGAGCCGTCCACATGCTGTCAGTCTCTTCGAGTGCAGAAGACAAGCAGCGCACGCCGGAGCGCTTTCTTTCCAGCCCTCCTTCCAAATAAGAGCATGACGAATATTGTCCGTGGGGCTGCAGAAACTTGAGGCCGCGGGGGGTGGGGGTGAAGGGGGTGGGTTTGGTGAGATGAGAGGAGCAATGGAGACGTTCACCATCCACGACGTGCTCATAAACTCCACGGATCTCAACAAGATCCTGTGCAGTTTTGGCATCAAGAACCTCTCGGAGTGCGAGGACGACCAGGAGCCCACGCCGGAGCCCAAAGGTACCGTGCACTTCATTCTCGATGGAAAGACGTGCACTCGCGGTTGTAAATAAAAAAAAAAAATGAAAAAGAAAGAGAAGAAAAGCTGTTTGAAAAAACCCATTTCATTCAGGCCGAGGTAGATTTTTTTGGGGGGGAGTTGATATTCTAAGAGCGGCCGCTCCGGGCAGACGGTGCGTCAGTGCGCATTACGCACGGCTCAGTGTCCTGCGCGGGGAAACGCGCTGCGTCGCACGTCGGCGGAACATGTGCACAAGCGGTGTGCAAACACCAGCAAGTAACAAATGACCCAGGGTTTGGGGTGGATAAAACTGACACCTGGTCGTGCGCCGGATGGCATTTTCCTCCTAGACCTCAACGAGACGGTGCGGATCGTCCTGTACAGCCTGATCTTCCTGCTGAGCGTCCTGGGAAACAGCCTGATCATCGCCGTGCTGGTCAGGAACCGCCGCATGAGGACCGTCACCAACCTCTTCCTGCTGTCCCTGGCCGCCAGCGACCTGATGGTCAGCCTGGTCTGCATCCCCTTCACCCTCATCCCCAACCTCATGAGGGACTTCATTTTCGGCACAGGCATCTGCAAGCTGGTCATGTACTTCATGGGTGAGTGAAGTTTCTGTCACCCGCATCCTTGTGTTTATTTCATTCATTCATTCATCATTCAAAGACAGGAGGGGATGAAATGGTCACTTGTGTATTCATTCACTCCTGCGCTGAGTTTTGCGGTGGGTTCAGGGCGCTGGTGGCCGATCCCATCCGTGATCGTGCGAGAGGTGGGGTTCACCCTGGATCGACCGTTCACTCGCTCATCCAACCGTCACATAGAGACATACAACCACTCAACCTCTCATTCACTCATCATATAGAGACATACAACCGCTCAACCTCTCATTCACTCATCATATAGAGACATACAACCGCTCAACCTCTCATTCACTCATCATATAGAGACATACAACCACTCCCTCTCTCATTCGTACATCTGAAAGTCAGGGTCTCCAATGAACCTCCTGTATGATTTTGGACTGTGTGAGAAAACCTCGTGGACACAGTGAGAACATGCAAACCCCCACATCCCTCATACCAGAGACTTTATTTCGTTTGAGAATTGATAAATCAAATGGCAGTTTTTGAGGAAGCGCAACACACACACTTTTGGAGATTTGTCTTTATGATGATATCAGAACAAGCAGAAATGACTGAAAATGTTTACCAACTTGGAATAATGAATGAATCCGTCTTCGCAAGACAAGAGCAAACTCTCGTTTGACTGCTCATGATAATCAAATAATATGTGAAGAAGCGAAAGTGACATTTTTTAGCCCCACGGCAGGTTAACTTTCAGTCGCAATTTCTGGCAGGTCTGTGGCATTTTTAAAAAAAGTCCCGTTCGGAGGAGAGGAGGATACACAAATATCTCTGTTGGGGGAGAAACAGAAAAGTGAAAGCATAACAAGCAAAGCACAAAACAAAAGCAGATAATCAGAACCACATATTTGGCAAAAAATGAAGTGAATAACATCAATGCGACTGGCGAATACATTTACAATGTTTCTCCAGGGATAAATTATTCAGTATGTGTGGGGTGGGTGGGGTGGGGGGTAATGGAATGATATAAATATTATTTCCATGCATGGTTGAATCCACAAGACCAAGTTAGAGGGTTCATCTGAGGATCAAATATTATAGGCATGTCCTTGCTGTGATTTTACACCCCCTCTGGCGATATCCCATTCTTTACCAAATTAAGCACAACTCCAGTTCATCCGATATATTTCGGGCCAATAAATGTCCAAAATATGAAGGATCAAGACATAAAATGTAATCATCTCCTTGCCTGTAGCATCCAGTTGGTTTCATCCAAGCTGCTTACTGAAAATTGCGTTTTGTATCATTGAAGAAAATTAATGACTCATTCATATATTTGGTTTCTCATGCCAAATGTCTGCACCGATTAATCCACGAGTGACAAAACTTCATATGAGATGTATCTATAGTTTAGAAAACATAAGCTGTTTGTGCGTTTTTTTTTAAATAACTGATGGATGCAACTCTCTTCAGTCGGACTCCAGCGGGAACTTTGCCGTGAACTGCCATTGTAACAGATGCCACATTTTTTGCTAATATTTCAATTTGATCTGATTACAGGCTCTCGGGGGAAATATGATTTTCGTTTTCTTGCCCAGCATCCTGTTGCTCCTTTTAGCGGTTCAGTGAAATCAAAGCGCTGTCAGCCGGGAATATTAGCTCATTTGTCCCCCGTTTATCCGTTTACCTGTGCCTCGCTGATCAAAAACAGTGATAATTTGAAGGGATGCAGGTCAAGAAGCCGCCTCCCTCCGAGACTGCAGGTATTGATTTCATATCAAGGTTGGTTGTTTTATTCTTTTTCTTTAAATGAACTCTTCATTCAAGTCCTCTGTTAAACTTCGGTCAAAATGTCTGATTTATTTGGTTCTATCAGGTAAGCAGGGGTGTTGCTCCCCTTTGTCTTTTCAGACTTTCGGTATAAAACCAGAATACTTGAATCCCCTGAAGGTGCTCTTGTAAAAAACTACAATTAGTCAGATTTCTTTTGTGTTCCAAGAAACGTCATGTTTGATGTCCCTAGTGGTGAATGACAGGAAGTGCATTCCTGATGTTTTGCAACGGGTCTGTAAAACTTGGTTGCAAACGTACTATTACGGTCACTTGGAAAGTTACACCCAATGTAATGTTTTTCTTAACTGTATGTAAATAATGCATTCATTCATTCAGAAGGAATTACAAAAATCAGTTATTCATTTTTGTTAGAAAAGACAGGAAGCAGAGCTGGAGGTAGCAGAGATGAAGATGTTGAGTTTGTCTTTGGAAGTGACGAGGATGGATAGGATCAGGAGTGAGTCCATCAGAGGAACAGTTGGATGTTTTGGAGAGAAGGTCAGAGAAGCCAGACTGAGATGGTTGGGTCATGTACAGAGGAGGGATAGTGAATAGATTGGTAGACGGGTGCTGGAATTGGAGATGCCAGGCAGGAGGTCTAGAGGAAGACCGAAGAGAAGATTTATGGACGTAGTGAGAGAAGATATGAAGGTAGTTGGTGTGAGAGAGGAAGATACAGAGAATAGGGTTAGATGGAGGAGGTTGATTCGCTGTGGTGACCCCTGAAGGGAAAAGCCCAAAGGAAAAGAAGAAGAAGAAGAAGAAATTCATTTTTGATGCTGCAGGAAATTGAGTAAAGTAAAAGTCTCCCATCGTGGGGAATCCACGACCCTGAGATCAAGAGTCTCATGCTCTACCGACTGAGCTCGCCGGGCGACACTCTTCCTTGTACATCCTGCAATTTGACTAAAGGGGGTGCTGGACCTTCGCCCACCCGTCATTGGATGAGAGGCAGGGGTTCATCTTGGACCGGTCGCAAGTCCATCACAGGGCTGCATATCCAGACCCCAAGGAAACCCTTGCAGACACGGGGAAAACGTGTAAACTCCACTCAGAAAATCGGTATCGTGTCGGAATCCAACCAGGGACCCTCTTGCTGTGAGGCGGCAGCGCGAACCACCGCGCCGATGCACTGTAATAGGGTCAGTTTTCATGCAAAACTCTTCACAGATCAAAAAGGTTACCATAGAAACAAAGGATTCTCAGTTAACTCGTACACGGAGATGGAATGAGGCGTTCAGGTGAACACCAAACAATCCGTCACAAACACTGGAGCCAACCGATATTGATATCATATTTCCTGATTTTTCTGATTTCATCCAGGTGTCTCAGTGAGCGTCTCCACGTTCAACCTGGTGGCCATCTCTCTGGAGCGCTACAGCGCCATCTGCAAACCGCTGACCTCCCGGACGTGGCAGACCAAATCGCACGCTGCCAAGGTCATCACCGCCACCTGGGTGGTATCTTTCATCCTGATGCTACCCTACCCCATTTCTAGCACTCTGAAGGCCTTCACCCGCATCAATAACAGCACAGGTCACATGTGCCGCCTGGTGTGGCCCAACAACACCATCCAGCAGTCCTGGTGAGTCGGACGGACGGCTCAGGGCGATCTGTAGGCACGAGGTGGCTCAGATCTAATCCAATAAGAGTAAAAATCACTTGAGAGCTCAGATGAGACACGCCCACCCCCCCCACCCACCCCTTTGTCTCGAGCAGGTACGTGTCTCTGTTGCTGCTGTTGTTCTTAATCCCCGGGATCGTGATGATGACGGCCTACGGGCTCATCTCCCTGGAGCTCTACAGGGGCATCCGGTTCGAGCTCTCCAACCGGAAATCCAGCAGAGGTAAGACAGGGGATGAGTTCAATTCAGTGGAATGAAGACAGCTGCTCTGCGAGGTCACGCGTCTCAGTCTGAGTCTGCGCGACCTGGAAACAGTCAGCCCCGCGGAGTCGGGCCGACTGATTCCAGTCGGGCGTTGCGACCTTAAACGGCAGGATTTTCGACTGAAAAATGATTTTCCAATGAGCGCCAGGAGGGAGGACTCAGGATCAGGCGGTCTGCAAAAAAAGAGGCCGATGCCGAGGTGTTGTTGAATTTTTCATGTCCTCCTTGACTGAGAAATGTATTTTACATAGACGGGATGTCTCGTTAATATCACTTGACAGGGCTGCTTTTTACTTTGCTGCGCTCCAATCCAAGTCACGGCCAAACCGCTGACGAGCACGTCAGTGAAAACTTAAAATAACACCAAACACTGACACAGTTGGTGTCTGCTGAGAAGTTAAGGAAATTCAACCCCCCCCCCCCCACGCCCGTGGAACTCAGTTCAATGGGGATTAACGGTTCAGTTTAAAATATCAGGAGGCAGACAGTTCCAGCTATTTTAGAACTCAAAATATTGCATTTTTAATGTTGCCGATAAAATCAAAAAATCTTGTTTTTGTACATTCTGTGCCTTAAAAGACAGACAGTCCAGCACCGGCAGCATCAAGCCCGGTGACAATGACGGCTGCTACCTGCAGCCGTCCAAGAGGAAGAGCATCACAGTGAGCACGCGGAGCTTCGGGGCCTCCGGCTCCAAGCCGGCGGTGGGCCGGGTATGCAGCAGCAGCCCCACCGCCAACCTGGTGGCCAAGAAGCGCGTGATCCGCATGCTCCTCGTCATTGTCTTCCTCTTCTTCCTGTGCTGGACGCCGGTCTTCGTGGTCAACGCTTGGCAGGCGTTCGACCAGCGCTCCGCCTACCGCCTGACCGGCGCCCCCATCTCCTTCATCCACCTGCTGTCGTACACCTCAGCCTGCGTCAACCCCATCATCTACTGCTTCATGAACAAGCGGTTCCGCCAGGGCATGCTGGCCACCTTCTCCTGCTGCAGCTGTCTCGTGCAGAGCGCCGCGCAGAGCATCGGCTCGGGGAGGTCAGCCGGGAGCAGAACGACGAAAGGGGAGGCGGACAGAGCGAAGGCGGGGCCGAAGCGGACCGCCGACCAGAACGGCCACACCCCGCCCAGCGGCTCCAGCACGCGCTTCACCTACACCAGCATCCAAGCATCTGCCTGGAACGAAGTGACTTAAGGCCGAGCTTGCGCATGCGTGTGTGTGTTAGCATGTGTGTGTGTGTGTGTGTGTGTGTGTGTGTGTGTGTGTGTGTGTGTGTGTGTGTGTGTGTGTGTGTGTGTGTGTGTGCGTGCAGCGGAGAGAGCCCAATTATTCAACGTCCTTGGAGTGCATACAGGACATCTTTAATACCCGGCTGTGGTGCTTTAACATGGA
>CAAKHD010023663.1:81846-96846 GCA_901007705.1 Fistularia tabacaria
CTTTTAAGCCGCAGTAGAGAGGATCTGTGTGGTGCCGCTGTGTTTCTTTTGTGTGTGTGTGTGTGTGTGTGTGTGTGTGTGTGTGTGTGTGTGTGTGTGTGTGTGTGTGTGTGTGTGTGTGTGTGTGTGTGTGTGTGTGTGTGTGTGTGTGGTGTGGATGAGCGGGTAAGGAGGGTGCTGTTGAGGGGGATTTTGGATTATCTATGTATTAATGGAATGGGAAATGTTTTTTTTGTCTCCAGTCAATGAGGCAACTATTTCTTGATAGCTGATGTTTGACTTTTGCAGCAAAACTAAATTATTCTCTCCTGTTTATTCAACAAAACTTACTGCTAGCAAAATGACAGAACGATCCTTGACATCCAAACATTTGATGCAATCTGATACAACTGACAGAGCACAGAAAACTATTACAAAGAGGAAGACTATGCAACTCAGCAGTTGTTTGGTTCATACCTACAAAGGTAAAAGAAAGGAACGTTTTTAGTTGTGGATGTTTCAACATACAACTTTCTTGTCAAAATGCGATAGGCACCTCCACCCATTTCAACATTTGAAATAAATGTTGCCAATTATTGTCTGTGTGTTGTTTCATTTTTTTTGTGACCCACAAGCCAACTGTTTTGAAGTGATGCAGCATTTTTCTGCAAAGCAATATAGGAAATTATTTCGTAGCTAATATGGGGCCATGAGTGAACGGGAGGTGTTTCACGGCAGCTGATGTATCTGTCAGTTTGCCCACAGAAGAGTATCACAAAAAAACAAAACAAACAAAAAAAAAACAACCTTCCAGCTTAGTATATATCGCAGTCAGAATTTTTAAAAACACTTTAATGGCTCTTTATTAGAATGATTGTAATGGGCAAGAAATTACAAAATATTAATATATCCTTGTAAGAAACTCAAATACTTCTGTCGACCACAAAAATTCGTATGCCAGACTATACCCCAAACATTACCCTGGCCACTGCTACCACAAAAGTCTTTAAATTGGATCAGCCACATTTCATAGTCATCAAGTAATCAAATAAGCTATCACACAGCTATTTTATGACACAAGGATCTCAAACTGTTATTGGAAGGTTGTAAGAGAAAGCCATGATTGGTGGTCGGCAGAGCTACAGGCCTCTCCAAACTGTTCCAGACCACTGTTGCTGGATTGGGGGGACAAGACCATTCCAGTGAAGACAGGGTGGCTTCACTTAAGAGCAAGCCTCATACATAGCAGTTCTTTTTACTGACATTTGCAGTGCAATCTTCAGTATTGATGGCCACATCACAGTTCCCTAAAATAACTTTTTAATAGATAAAATGCCCCACATATGGCAACAATCTAATGAAACAGAATATCCTGTCATCAGATGATGGACACAGTGGTGGGTCCATCTTTACAAAACTATCCTGCTCTGCCAAGCATTGTTCAAAGCCAGAGAATTGTTTATCAGATTTTAGTGGAAAAACCAAGATTTACAATAGATACCAAATATGTCAGTGTGAACTTTTGATACACATTGATAAAAAAGATTCACATTCTCATTTGATCTGACAGTGCAGTGTAAATGTATTTGATTCAAAAGGAAGAATCATAAAACCACTGCAATGTGATCTGTAACCAAATATGGACTACAGAGGATCCATCTAAAAGGTCATGATATCAGATACTGGTGATGTTTGGAAGGCAGAAGGAAGTTTACATTGGTGTGAAAATACATGATAATAGCAGGGACTTTAAGATACTAAAGTGGTTAACGGAGACATCATAGTTTTGACCTCAATCATGTGTCAGAGATAGTGAAATACAAGCAAACATGCACTCAAGCAGAAACATTAGGACTTCCTGGGAGCTGAGAAGGAGAAAGAAGAAGTGAGAGAAATGGTGACCATTGCACATTCAACTCACTCGGTCATGACTATTCCGCGGCCAAACAAGAAGGACAAAGAAAGAAATGTTTATCATAGTTCATCGAACAATGCGTATAGTAATTCTCTGCAAAGATATTCCTTCTACTGATTTAGGTATGTTTGTCATGTGTTTGCTCCTCCTAATAATCACAAAATTTAAATGTCATAATATAAATGGAGATAAATGGAGATCATGTGTAACCCGGGTCTGTAGGTGTATTGTTGAGTGTGGCAGCAGAACACATGTCTAGTTAAAAAAATCCTTCTTATATAGATAAGAGAAAAACCCAGAAAGAGATATTTCTTTAACTAAATAATTTGGGGGGGGTAAAGCCGAGGGAGTACAATCTTGATGTTTCTTCAAAGACAGGACGTGGGAATGACTGGCATGTAATTCTCAAATGAAACGTAAAAACACAAAACCACATGTATAGGGGACATAAACAGCACTTGAGTTTCACATCACAGAATTTGCTGTGTAAAAAAAAAAAAAAAATCTGCATTTTGAGATTTGGTGAGAATTTACTGAAAGGAATTGTTTTGAGTTTTAAATGTGGATTTACGTCACATTTAAAAATTAGCTCTAGGGGCTCGGAAAATATTTCAGTTGATAGGGGTCCTCAAAACTAAATGCACACGTATGCATGGATACAAGTCTATGAGTGCATGCATGCATACATGCATGCTTGCGCTTTTTCTTGTTGGCTGGCTTGAGCAGCCAATAATTTGCCTGTTTGTTTGAGGGCACGTGCTTGTCACGGCGTGTGGCGCTCTGCAGGGAAAATGAGGGGTTGCATATTGGCTGGAACAGCCAAACATGGTTTTTGAAAGAGGGGCCCTTGTATCGTTTGATGTGTCCCCCTATTCATTTATGTGCTGCCAGTCCACTGTTGCCTCCGTTAGTCTGAAGTACTCGAAAACCCCAAATATGAAAGAAAAGACACTTTACCCAGTGGCTCAAAGTGTGGGTCTCAGGTATTTACCATAACGTGTCATCCTGATCTCATATCTGGTTTTATCTTTATGAATCTGCCTCACTTTCCTTATGTCTTCACTCCCACCCACTTGATCCCTCTCCACAGATAGAGCCCCATGATTTTCCGCCAAGCAGCATCACAGGGAGCTAAAGTTGTGCACTGTCCTGCAGGGGCTTTCAGGGCAACCAGAGCTCCAGGTCCTGTAGGGGCGCCGTCTCAGGAGGGGTACTCGACTGGAAATGCAATACATGACAAATCCAGTGGAAACGAATGTGCAAGCACATACACACATGTTAAGTTCAAGTACACATGCACACACACTCACGCGATAACCCATGAAAAAAAACGCTATGCTGCCTCCTGTGTTTTGGGAGCTTCCCCTTCAAGAGCTTTTTCTTCTGCACAGAGCATGGGTCAGCTCCGAAGAAACCATTGCAGGCAGACAGAAAAGATTAATTCAACTTATTTACCTCCAATCGAAACCCTCAAACATTTTACAACTATTAAAATACAAAAACTCACTCAGGTCTTCTGACAAGTCCAAGAACACTCATATACACTTTATTGTGAATCACATCATATTTTTGATAAAAACAAAGTGGTCATTCCTTATTGATTAAAACTTCCTGCCTCAGTATCAAAATCACCGGTCTGTTTCTCAAATTCAGGAGATTGTTTCTGGGGTTTTTTTTCAAGACTGACATTGTACATTTTAAGACAAATTTTCAGGAAGTCTATGCTTACTTTTCTTGTTAATTTCCATAGTAAAAAACACATCTGTTCAGATCTAGAGAATGAAAATAACGGTTTTAGGCCAAGAGTTTGAGGCAGTCAGACATTGTGTAAGTGTGTTTAAAATTAGACTATTGAAGTGACTAACCTTTTGAAAGAAAAATGGGTGCAAACATCACACTAACTGTCAGAAATGGGCAATATCATTGAAGACATTAATCATTTTGGGTGTGAATATGTTTAATCAAACAACAAAGAAAATAAATCTTTGTGATTAAGTCTGATTTCCTCTTTATTTTGGCTGTCTATTTTAGATTGCTTATATCTATCAACTTGCACTGTTCATTTCCACCTTGTGTGTTCAGATTAATGGGGGTCTTGGGACAGTGACCCTATGCTGCAGATACTATTGCAGATGTACAGGAGAGATGCCTGTTAGCTCTGCTGTAGCTATAGCCTAGTTTGAACCAGCTGCTCCACACTTAAACACAGATCACCAGGAGTCAGCCACAGTATTTATCCATGTTCCACAATGACACAAATGTAGGGATAAATGACTCGGAAAAAACACAATAGAACTTGAATAATGACAACCTTGCACTGCTGCGCTAGTACATTGATCACAGTTCACTGTTCCAAGGAAGGAGACTTCACTTCCAGTACAACATAAATAAGTAAGATCATGCAAACTGTGGTGTCACTTCAGAGTACAGCAGTGGGGTTTGGGGAAAATTTAAGCTTTCTGTGTAGCTTGTTCATGGCTGACTTATCTATTCTTTAGTGTGTTGTAACCACTTATCATTGAGATCCCAATTCTAAAAAAACGGACAACAACACCGAGGAACCACTGGTGGGCCCAGTGGACTAACAAGTAAATGTGGCTTGGACAAAAGACTCCAGCTGGACTGGGACACTCAGATCTCAGATTCCTGTTAGCCAGCCACATCAGAATGTGAGAAAAACCCTAAACTCTTGAATACACTTTGGAACAAATCTGATGATGATGCTTTTAACCTTGTTAAAAAACAAAACAAACAAAAAAATATCTCCAGGGTAAAGGAAAGTATCGACATCGGCCATGTTTGCTTGTGTACTCATGTGACATATTGGTAAAATACCAGCAATTAATTCTTTGTAATCCGTTTCCACATACACCTTTTAATGACAACAAATGTACGAACATATGGTTGCATAATCTTGTAATATTGGCAAGAGCTCATTGGGCAGCCACAATCAAAGACCAAATAAATTAACCACATTGCCAGCTTTTGACTCATCTCTAACAGTTTTGGCCAATCTGTATTTGGTGTACATGGCTTTTTATCATTATTCATCATAGCTATGTGGTTGCAATCAAAAGAATAGCTTTTGATAGACATCTTTGTTTGAGCTAGTGGACGGTTCAAGCTCCAGTCTACAATCGATCATAATCAGACAATTAGCGTTAAATAATAGTATCTAATGCCCATCTGTCTAAATTAAAGACCAAGTCAGTAACTGTAGCTTCCTATGACCCAAGAAATCCTGAAAAGGGGCACTTTTTTCAGCTAAAGATACTGACACAGTTGGTTATTGTTAAATGGTTATGCATGCTCCTCTTAATCGTTAAACAAAAGTCTTGCAAAAAGAACATAATCATATGTCTGTGACTGCTCACCTGGTTAGGCGCTGTGGCTGAGGGCGTTCCCCGAACTTCCTGCAAAGACACATGTATGAAAAGGAATAAATAAGCGGGCTTGTTATCAAGCATAAAAAGTAAACATTGTGTTACACAACCTAGCTCATGCAAACACACATGCTTGACACTGCGTCCTTGATGGTGTATAGTAGGATAGGACCCATCCCGGCCCCAGAGACAGGAGATATATTTGTATGTATTCAACTACCCTCAACATTTGTGTACACCAATCTGAGCTTCAGGGAAGTTGTACATTAAAAGTAAAAGCACCTCTGGCAAGGAAAACCTAATCACTATGGTTAGGAATATATGTTAATTCTTTTTTTTTGGCAACAGCATAGTGGCCTACATTTCTAAACAGCTACATGAAACTCAAGTTGAAGGCACAAATGGCTTGAGATTACACTGATGTAACAGAGCACTTAAGAGATTAAGTGCACATACTTATCTTGGTTATATAGGTTTTTACAACCTAAAGCTTCTAATAAGGTGCAGTCCCTATTCAAAGAGTAACAAAGACATAGGACAGGAACAGTTTCCAGTGTTATTGGTTAAGGTGTATTGAAAAAATAAATTATGTAGGTATCCTGATTTTAAGTTATGGTTGGATTGTTAATTTATCTTTTCTCGCATAAATAAACCAACTTATTTCTTCCCATCTATGTTAAAAACTGTGCTTCACTGAAAAATGTATGACAGTCTTTTGTTATTAAAGAAAATCTGTCAAGAAAATTGTATTCTATTCATAACGGTTAAATTAACTTGAGACCAAGTAAGTGAATACATTTGCTTCGATGAATTAATAAAACATGACGGTATAACCTTGGGAAACTTCGCTTTAACTATTCTTTTAGTTTAATACAGCATTAAAATGACCAAGGGTGTGCGAGGCAATTTCTCTGTTCAGAATAGATGGCAATTTTCACTTCATTTGTCAAAATCAATTATTTTATGGATGCAACGTGAGCTCCACTGGGTTTATTTAGAAGTCGACCTGCAGGAAGCCATACTAAATCATCAATGCAAACTCTTCAAATTTAGAGTATGCACGAATCAAGGAAGCCACTGTCAACACCACATGTAAAGAAATGTTAAGTCATTGCAGCTGAGCGTGACAATTTTCTGATGACTTTTTTCTGGGGGGGGGGTGACACGTTAACAGAAGCGGTAACCACTTAAAATATTTTTCATAACTTATAGATATCTAATTTTTACGACCAAGAAATAGAAATATGCTGCTAATCTAGATACTCGCATGAAAAAAATCCTTCAAGAAAGACTGAAGTCAGCAACACTATTCGCATTGCTTGGGAAAGAAAGTATTTTGTTTTGTTCAATGTTTTTTTTGGTCACTGCTTATCCTCAATTATTTGAGCCAACATGAGATTTTCCTCCTTCTTGCCTTCTTTCTGAGTTTTTAAACAGATTTTTTTTTGTTCCATTATGCAACACTTTGGTGCTGACAAATGTCTCCCATACATCTGAGCTACTGGCAGGAGCACAAGAGAGTTCTCTTTCACCTGGGGGTGTTAACAGATGAATTTCTCCTGAAATATTTAGTACATCAAGCCCTTTGTTTAGTTAACTAAAAGGCCACTTCGAGAGGCAAGACATCTGCAATAGTCAATAACTGATTTTTCCAACATTTGCAAATGAAAATGAAACTGATCAAATACTAGAAATTCAAAGGAATCCCAAGAAAACATGCCTAGATCTGATCATAACTGTTGATGTCCAACAGTCATATACCGTTTCTTATGCTGATAAAGAGGGGGAAAACCCTCTGAATCCACTCAATGATGCAGATATGCCTAAAAAATATAATGGTTTCTTCATTGCCAATGCTCCACCTCGCCATTGAGTTTTCAGAAAATCATCAAGTAAATTGTTATGCAACTCCTCTGACAGATAAAACATTTGTACCAATTACATAAACTCTTGAAGGAAATTTCAACACCTAGTTTCACTAAATTCTGGGGATGTACTAATGCTCAAAGACAGTCATGCTTGATCATTTTCAAACTCACTTCTAATTCATTACAATGAGGGGGAATTTCCCCCCAGCTATTGGCCATTTTTTTGTCCTGGCTACTCACATTACAAAGATTGTACTGAACTGCATTGTTGAGTTGGAGAGTTTTGCTATTCTGTGGGATGAGCAGGTACGTACTGATCTGAGTTTAGGACATGATACACAAGTAAACACAGACTCTCATAGTTGGATACTTTATTTGCTGATCACCAACAATAAGTAGCATCTTCCTAGAGCCCTGCTCCATGTTTATTTTATAGATTCCTCAGGGCATGTAAAAAACAAAGAGGATAAAATGACAGAGGCTTTGTTTTGATGTTGTCCAGTGCAAGTTAGGTATCTGGGAAACCAATTTGTACAAAAATGTAACTAATTTCCATACCAACTGTGCAAATTGAGATTACTTCAAGCTGAGTGTGATAAAAGTCCTCCCCACAGAGTTCAATTAACTGTTTGCTGCAAAATAATGAATACTATATGAGCTAATAACAATGCATTTACCTTTTCTGACTTATGGGTATTTTACTCAAGGTTTAAGAAATTTTAGCATTGTTATTTCTTTTAAATACACCAAAAGATTCTCTCTTCCAGAATTTGATTTTCAATAAAAAATTGAACTTGTGCTTTACATTTAAAAATACATAAAAATGATGTCTGTTGTATTGTCCTTTCCCTGTATAAAAATGCATATTGAACTATAACCCTAAATCAGCAGCACTTACAGAAGTGTAAATGCGCCCTTTCACAGCAGTCACTTTGATATGTTATTGCAGGGTAAATACAGGCTTAATAAATCACATAAATGATGGCCCTGTCACATTTAGGTGGGACTGAGGCCTTGTATAGTGAACACTGACTCACGTAAAGGCTGAGTGAAAGGCAAAAAGAGAGCCAGTATTTAATTCTTTTTATCAGACCTTTGTCACCCAGTATGACATGCCAAAAAGGCTGCTGTGGTACTACTTTGTGAAACATCATCTACACTTCTCACAACCTTTTACAGGTTCTTTGAGGAACTATTGTGTCGGCTATCGGCTGACTAAGGGCCCTGCCTGTAAATGTGGTATTCAGAAGGTTGAGTTGAATGTGTGTATGTATGTTTACAAACAGCACAAGAGTGCAGGAGTCTGAGTTTCCCCTTGTGTCGGCTGTGTTAGTGTATCATGATGCTGTTAAGCGTGTCAATACTGCAGTACAGGCTATCAAGAAAACAGCATGCAAACGCAGATGGAACACTGAAACAAGACAAGAAAGTTAAGAGGGTAGAAAAACACAAGAGAAAATGAATGCATGACACAGGAGTTAGGGGGGAGTGGAGGTGGAATAATTATTAAGGAGGGCAATCAATAAGGTTCCCACAGTGAAACACTGATGCCTCAAATTGCTAATGGATTCCAGAGGCTCCCCTCTATCATTCCTCCTCCTTCCCCTCACCCTCAATCCCTCCACTGTACATGGGTGATAGACGGAAGGATATTGCAGGGAATGAGTAGGATGAGATGAAAGGACCAGGAAAGAAGAATTTGACGGTGTAGTGGAGAGAGAATGTGCACAACACGAAGATAAAGTACAATGCCATAATAGCTGGATAAGAGGAGAACACAAGGAGTGAATGGTGTGCAGGGGAACAAATACCTACTCTGATTTTGTCAATATGTTTGTGTAATTATAGACTCCATTTAACAGTAATTTGTACTGTTAAGGTTTACCACCCTCGGGCGTTTGTGGAAACAGTACAAATGTGACATTTTACTGTGAAAAATTCAATCTGAAAGAGAGGTGACGGTGGTCAAATGTAATAATGTAATTAGGGGTTAGGTTTTCATTTTCTCTGAAAACACTGTCGATGACACTAACCAGGCTCACATTTTTCCAGCTATAGGCTTCCTCTGAAATTGCAAACTTGTTGCCAAATTCATGAAAGCCAGTCGACAACTACGACTCAAAATATTACATAAATGAGGGAATAAAAATCAAAGCGATCAGTACATGTAGACAAGGGTAAACTGAACTCTATCCAAGGCCTCTCTTTAAATGACCTTCATTAAGATCTGCAGGAATTAGTAAACATATTGTAACAGCTGTAAAGATTCCCTGAAGAAAAGATAAATATTTTCTTAAATATACTGTCCTGGACCAACTCAAATTGAGGGGTTCCAGTGGGACTTAATCAGGAATTAGAAAAAGGGAAAAACAGGATCTTGATCCATCCATTTTTGAAATCTAATTTTCAAATGATAACAACTCACTCACTCATTTACCCTGTGTCCTAAGGTCACACTAAATGCAGACTTTTTCACTTTACTCAGTGTGTGTTACTATAGTAATCCAAAACTGCAGGTATCTAGCGGATAGCCTCATTAGAAAAGCAGTCCCCTCCCCAAAAAAGAAAAACATAAGCAAAACAAAAGAAGCCACAGTGAGGGCAGGAACTATTTTTTGTCATTCCTAAATAAGCAGAATATTTTCAGTGTTTGCAACTTGAGTTTTCAAATCCAACAAATCCCACAACATAAATCTATACAACAAATACCAACAAAAATGCAGGACACATTTGCATTAAGAAAAGACTTCAGTTGTGTCTAGTTTAACATAAGATTGAAATGTTATGTAATTGCAAACGGTCAAATAACACAATACATGTTGAAAAAATGGAATACTGTGAGACTTATGATGTTAAGTATAAAAGACAAAAGTCAAGATTCATATTTTTGTAAGAATCTTACCTCCCTTTTCAAACTCCCATTAAGATGGATCAAATATGTAGGACCCTGCTGACTGATGGGACACAAAAACGGACATATGTCTCGACATGTGGAGCAGATACTCTCCGTCACATGGATGATTTTCTGATGGTGGAGAACGTGCTCTATGCTTGTGTCACATACAAGCATGATGCTTAGGGCCTGATCACAAACCGCTCTGTTGTCAGTGTGTGAGGGAGGAGGAGATCCAGACTGAGCAAATCAATATGCTGCACGCACGAACAGCCCTGAGCTGAAGTAAGATGTTAAGATGTCAGTAGAAGAGTTCCCATCAGTGTCTGATTTAAAAGTAGTTTTGCTATTGAGAGCGCTGAAGCAACCAAAACTAATCACACTGCTCTGTTTCTCATCTTCCGTTTCCATCACCAGTCCGTGTTTGTGAGACATTTAATTCATTTTAAGAAATGACTCTATAAATGTTACCAGCCAGTTGTGGTTTCAAACTTCAATGCTTTGAATACAATGATGCAGGTAAATAAAATAAAATGAAAAAACAAGCTACACACATATGCGCGCACAAACACACAAAATAAAAGAAATAATCCTTTCCTACTATGTAAACCAAAAGCGCATTGCAGGTTTCTTGTTTCCACGCCATGCAACTTTAAGTACCTAGCCTCATATTTATAAACTGGTGACACAGTTGTAGTGCTTATTTGCTGGGAAATAAATCTAATGTTAAGGACAAGTGATTAAATTCATCTGTGAAAACTTAACAAGACCAAGACTGAAATATAAAGGCTGCTTTGTATTAACATATGTGGTATTCATACTGTTTGGGAAACATTAAAGATATTTCCATTCCTGTGCAATGTTACAAAACAAGATTGTTATTATCTCTTTTACAGTGATGGATTGCACTCGGCAACCAAATAGTTCTCTATGCTTTTTGGAACAAAAATATTATCCGGAGATTTGTTTGGAAAAACAAAATGGAGAATTGTAGGTATTAAAAGGTTAAGCCTGTCACCAAGGTGATTTACTTGAAACACACAAGTACAGGGGTCCAAAATCTGGTCAGACATATCACCTTCCCTCTCGCTCTCTCTCTCTCTCACACACACACTCACACATACACACATGTATATAAACTGACAAAATAATAGATTTTCTGTTTAAGTCCCAAATTACTTTTTCTAGCATTCTGGCTGCTTTGAACACTTCTAGCAGTGTCCAAAAATGCACTGACCAATTTCTCCGAGTCTGAACACAAGCTCAGTCAGAGGGTGACAAATTACATTTTTAAAAGTACTTTATCAAAACCCAACACTTCAACAAAGGGTGGATATGGCTGCAAGAACCATAATGAAAATCTTCATGAAAAGTCTCCATTGTGGGCATCCCTTAGGAAAACTGATGTTAAAGAGTCATACTTCCATGCCAGCGCCAAGCAGACACGGTCCAGTTCCTCCTGCACGTTTCGATTACTTTAGGAAAAACCTATCACCTGTTTTTTGGATGATAATCAGCCAATTACTAGTCAACACAATGAAATGATTTGGCTAATTTTACAATGGTTTGTGAGTCAAGGGGAATACCTTAGGTATTAAGCTTCTCCAAGTCAAAGTAGGACATACTGTATACAGGTAGACCATTTAAAAAACCTGGAGGATGCTCACAACCACTGAGTCACTTTCAGCATGTTGAGAGTTTATCATTAGTATGTTTAATACTATCCTGAGCTAAAAAAGAAGGTGAAGGAGGAGCCCAGGGTGACAACCAAACACTTCCTCACACACTGATGTTGGACGAGAAGGCCTGGCTCTCAGTCTCCACTCCAAATCATCCCAAAGGTGTTCTACTGGGTTGAGGTCAGGGCTCTGTGCAGGCCAGTCAAGTATATACCAACTTCAACAATGACGCGCATCTAACTTCAGACAAATGTAAGTAGAATGGCAATTCCTGTTGTTTCCAGTGCCATATATCATTAGCCCATCTTTGATAAAATTAATAAACAAAGACGTATATTCATTGTTGACTATAACTGTGGAGCAGGGAACTGAAATCTTGCAAAGGTCATCAGCTTTGACAGAGGGCACTGACCTGATGTTAAATAATCATCTTAATATAAACCATGACTGATGGACTAGTTCAATATATGATAAATATGTTTTATCTGTGATGGGCAGCCCTGAAGTTATTTGAAATCATATGGTTTCATCCTAAACAGATTAAAGCTTGTTCCTGGTGGTGTGACAGTGAGTCATAGCAGTACAAAGCAGAAGTAAATGCGATACTCAGGGTATAAGCTATGGCAGAGACAGCTCTAAAGTGTGACTGCATGTCAGTTATTTCCTGTTTCCCCATGGACCACGCCCAGTAAAAAAATAAGTAAATACTGAACCAATTTCATCAACACATTCTGACACTGAGCTGCATAGTCAGGTTGACCAATGCAAACATAATTTACTTTTTGTGAGCTGTCCCTGTACTGAGATTGAGCAAGATGTGTATGTATTCTGTTATTCTTGCCGAACTATCAGTTGTTTGTGCTACAATGGCAATGCCAGTGATAAATAAATAGCATTATAACCACTACCACTCATAGCGGGACGGGGGATGCTGTGACTGACATTTATAATAGTACAAAATTAACCCCATGACTGGAGCATTGCGGTTTTTCTGTCTTATTCTTCTTTGACAGGTAGTATGACATATGAGGTATTTGTGTCAGAGTGGATGGCAGTTTCTATGAATAGAGCATCGACCACCCACCACCACACGCTAACACATGCTAGCACAAGCACATGTTACAACGACTTGATTGAGAGTGTGAACCCAGACTGCCATTAGTTCAGGGATGTGTTTGACAAGAGTGATTGACAGCCCAAACATTGCTGAGGAAAAGTCACCCATAAACACCTGAAGCCTGAGAGGAGAAAAAACACACACACACACCACACACACACAAACAGATATTCTTTCGGCATCTGTGGTAGACTCAACACATTTTAAAGTCACAAATGTGCAAATGCAAAACTACAAAAAACACAAATGTTTTTGATCTGGTACTCAGACATGCATTTAATACTTCCTGAATAAATAGAATGGTGGAAAACTAATATATATCTAACATAGAAATAAAATTTCTCAGAATTATCAGTGTTCACAATGGTTGCCCTGTGAGATTACATTTAAAAAGAAACATGCCAGGACACTCCCCTTTGGGGAATCCATTTCATTACAGAAACAATCATCTTGACAGATATTGAGACATCAAGTTCAGTGACCCCATTGGAGATACTAGCATAGTCAATGCTCAAGGAGTGAAGACATAAAAAGTAAAACACATAAATTCATGTTCCGTATTAAAAAATAAGCAAGTAAAACAATAACCTGTTTGCATGAGGAAGGTGGTCACAAGTTTTACCTCAAAAGCATTTTCTTGATGTAGGTTCTGCAGACAGGTCACCTTTAATACAGTTTTCTGTCACCATTTGTAAGTAAAGAAAAAAAAAAGTAGTTGTAAGTGACAGTAAGCTTGTAATGCTTCAGTAGTAGATTTATTAAGTGGGTGGGGTATGGGGAATTCTCACACATAACAACAACTATATTTGGATTCTTATTTTTTAAAAAGGTCAGGGATTGGCAAAGGAAAGTTTACAATTTGTACAAAGCCTTGTCAATGTAGGTAATGGTTGAGAAAAATGTTTTTTCCTTTAAGCATAGAAACTATCAAATTTTGCAGTAATAGCTGCATGCTAGCTAAAACTAGACAAATAAGACTAGAATTAAGCAATTACAGAAAAAACGACTAAAATATTTTGCATGATTCATGCTTGAATATCGTGCAGGAAAACGTATGGTAGGCAATATTTTTAGGAGGACAGCTTCTGTGGCAGAAGAGCACAATCACGGAGGCATATACAGACACACCTATCTTTTGTAGCCCAAGTGTTCCCAAGGGGACCAAAACACAACACACAGACACCAGGCGCCATCATTCATATGCTCAAGGTCAGGGGTTAAAGTGTTGCCACTGGGTTCTATTGGCCGCCGATGTATGTGTGTGTGTGTGTGTGTGTGTATGTATGTACATACGTATACACATTTGTGTGTGTGTGTGTGTGTGTGTGTGTGTGTGTGTGTGGTTGCAGCATTAAAAAGGGTTAAAAACGTACCACCAGACAATAAAATTGAGATCAGTTTTTCTGCCGCTTTCTCTCTCAAATTAAAAAAAGGAACGTATTCATTTGATTTGACAAGTTGAAAAGACTAACTAATTAAACTTAAAATTAATTGTGAAACACCTAAAGTATCTCTTACATACTCTTTTCCAACAGAGTTCATTCGACTGACTGTGATTATACCATTGGAAGCAGAATCAGAAATCTGACTGAAAACGTTATATTGAGTAATCTCATATTTTAAAATGGCAAAAACAAGATGTTTTTACAGCATCCTCGATACAGCGGTGACATACCATAACATGAAGAGGTATCATCATGACTGGTCATACTCAGTATAGGATTAAAATGCACCTAATAAAATCAACCATACCAGGACAAGGATGAATAGACAGAGGATTTGGTAAACAGACTTGAAATTAAATCTCTATATTTAACAAATTCTTGGTAGTTACAGGGCAACACACACAAACAGCAAAATGCAGTTTGAAGGTAGAGAAGAGATGATGATTTAGGTCTAAAAAAGGCAGCTGGATTCATTGTCCAAAGCCAGCTAGCAGATATCACAACTCCTAGGACTGGCTGGTCACAGCATTATCTACACCATGCTTTTATACAACTTCAACCAGTCCCCATAGCTATTGCCTCATTTAGCAACCAACAAACAATCCCTGCTCTAATCAAAGCTGGGAATAAGATGGTTATACTGGCTTGTGCCAAAAGTTGAACTGATGTCCTGTCAACATTTGAAGAAAAGATTGATACAAGGTTTTTTCCATGCTGATAT
>CAAKHD010023663.1:98459-115388 GCA_901007705.1 Fistularia tabacaria
CTGAGACTCAATCCCATTTTACACTATAGTATTCTCACACACACACACACACACACACACACACACACACACACACACACACACACACACACACACACACACACACACACACACACACACACACAAGCTCCATCTGCCTTTGACATGGGAGAGCTTAATGACAGAGGCAGAAAAGCCAAAGAAAAGGCCTTCTCTTTCGCCCTCCCTTCCTTCATTCATTTTCTTTTCCTCATCTCTCCCCCCCTTGACCACACTCTCGAGCTTCCATATGGAGCACTCTGGACAGACGTTTTAAAATTCATCTTGGCCTGGCACACAATCAATACGACATCTAGATGCACACGCTCTCTTGCACACAAACTGTACACATTATCAAGTCTAGTCTGGCACTGAGGCTGGAACATATTGAGTAAATACATACTGCATTACAAGTGCACATATAATATGTCTTGAAATTTAGTGAAAACAAAGTAATTCAATTTCCAGTACGTGCCATGGAGCCAAATGGCGCCCCATTTTCCTGAGAGGGACAAAACTCGTAGCCCCAGGGGGGGTTTTCAGAAATGTATGGAAAAACACAATCTATATGTTCTGCCTGCTTGCACCTGTCTGTCTCCATTTCGTCCTAATGTAACTTATTTCAGAATCTGGTCGAGTTTGACACATCTGACGAGTTACTTTGCAACTATGTCTAAAATCTTTTCTGTTGATTTAAAAAACTAAACCTGGCATTACAAAAAACGAGGTTACCTCAGGTCATCTCTGGGTTGTGAGTGGAATAACAAAACAAACCTAGTGAAACTGTAAAGCTTTGGTCGAGGTATATTTCCCAATGAAAAAAACATGAGTAGGCTTGCTGTTTTGTGTTCTGGCAGACAGGTCATGGAGAAAACACAAGAGCTTTGCAGCACTGCAATCTCTCACCTCAGGCAGGCCAAAGACATGTAAAAAGAATGTGAAGGAAATTTTCTTCTGAAATCTGCCTTGCCAAATGGAATTAATGATAAAAGGCAATATCAAGGTAACGGTGTCTTTGCCACCTCCATGGCCATTTATTTAGTATTCTTCCATACGACCCATCTCTTCTGTCATCTAATTAGTATGACTTTAACATACTTCATTTCACAAGGGTATTTGTGTGTGCTCAATTTTCAAGACTTCGCAAGAGAGCCGATTCTCATCTGTAGCCTCTGGAAAGACAATGGTTAAAAGAACATCAATGCTAAACAAAAAAAACATACAAATACAAAAATGAGCCTCCAGTAAAAAGAGACATTGATGATAGTGGAAAAAGAACTACTGGCTTTGATAATAGCTTTAATTTAACTCAATCAGTAGAGATGAATGCACATTCAGCAAACAATGAGACTTCGACACCATTCTGCTTTGTAAAGTTGAACTTGATTTTTGTTAAAGAAAAAAAATAAAAAGTAGAACTGCTAATGCATATTAAACCGGACTGTATAAATGGTAAGCCATTTCTGATCAAATCACATACTCTAAGGAGAAGACAAACACTATTCCAAATGGTTCAATTGCCACAAGTCTACTTACTTACAATCCCAATGTGTTAAAGAATGAATTGAAGAAAAAAGCAAAATCACGTGATCTCATTTAAGTAGACATAGGCACAAGACACAGAAAAGGGATTTTCATGCCAAATTTGCAGACATGCAACAATGTGATCTTACAAAATTAAGACATTGATTCTAAAGAAACATTAAACGTGTGTTTTGCAAAAACACCCACATCAAATGGCTGGGGTTTAATGCTGAAGCGGGTCATGTGCTTGGGGGAAAACTGTCAAGACAGCGACGAGAGGGGACACGGCAAAGAAGCCTTGAACCCTGAATGAACCACACTTTATTGCTCCCCTCTCCCCTTCTCACTCTCTGCTGAGCTGATGACTCACTGCTGGAATGAGAGGGAACCCAGGGGGAAGGATTGCGAGGAGTGAAAATCGACCGCAGCAACACTACTGTGGCATATACTCTTTCTGCAGAGTAGCCGTCAATGATGAAGCAGGTAACAGCTCTGGTGAATGATACGATAGCCTCGCTAGCTTCTGTGAAGATCGAAGTTGGGGTCTTGGGCTTCTGTACATCAATTTACTTCTGAAAGACAATAAAAAAGCCTGGAGGCCAAATCGACTCCCATTTGAAAGAAACAAGTGCTTTGTCTGTGATGTGCCGGTCAGATCCTTTGACTTCTAGTGCAGCAAGAAATGCAAAATTAATTTGAATTCGTTTTGAATTACCGATGCCTCGAGTGAAACACAGTTTTCAAACAAAACAGTGCTTGTTGAAACTCTGATGCAATGTCTGATTGAACACTTCTTGCAATCCATTTTGCCACCCCAAATGCTCATAATTTTGCAGCGACACAGATTAGGAATGACTTCAACCCTGACTAAATTCTTGAATTAAGACAGTTTGTACTAACTCAGAAGTATTTATATAGACTAGATAATCGGTGAGCATTTGAAATATATAATGACTCAGTGTGAACTCAGTGATCATAGATCTTGACCAGGAGAGAGGGCCATTAAAATGATTTCTGTGGAAAATGCAAGATTCATATGCAGCATCTTCTTTAAAGAGCATTTAATTTTTATTTGACTGTGACAAACTGAACATGTCTTTGGAAGCATATACTGATGTGTCGCAAAAATAGTGACAGTTACCAAGTTTGATAAACATATGCTGTTCAATGTATCTTAATGTACAATTAAAGCCAGGGAGCCAGACCAACTACATTAGAGGGTATTTAAGAAGTGGAGATCTTTTTCAGTAACTGAGAGCTGGTCTCTGCCTGCTATGCCCTCCATGCTGCTCCTTACTAAATTTCATCGTCATTTATCTTCTTCAGCCATTGATCACACAACAGAACACAGTTCTTGTAGTTTAGTTTAGATTAACCAAAACTAAAACAACCCTGAAGAGCCGCAATTCCTCACTGAAGCCAAAGACAACCAGAGCAGACCAGCACTTTATAGCATGTAGCCAGTCTTTTGGGGTTTCCAAAGGAGGAACATTGGCCTTGCGGTTAAGTTACATTGCAAAAACATCATGGGCTCCATCTGCACAACAGCTCGTACTGTAACTTCAAGGACCTTAATTACAGATACAGAGTAACAATTAATTTTGTCCAGAATATTCTAACAACCAATTAAAATACCATACTTGGGCACAGAATTAGGATTAATCACCTATGTCGAGCTTTATCAAAGACTTGTTTTAGATTACTGATATATCATCTCAGTCCTCTCCTACTCAGCTCAGCTGTGATGCCACTGGAGCCCACAAGACATAAAAACAGAAGACATTTTTTTTATTCATTGCTCTTTTCTACAGTGACTTTTTAGCAGACAAGTGAACTTTATACTAAATGTTTTTTTTTCCTGCATTTTGTATACCTACAGCAGGTGTTCAAACCGTTGCAGTAACTTGTGGATATCCAGGCCATGTTTTATCAGCATATCTTGCACTAATCTGATAAAGTATGAAAATGAAAAGCAAATATCAAATATGAAATAGAAAGACTGTTCTGCAGCATCACCTTTTCTTGGTTCAAATGTTTACAGAAACATGTTTAAGTTGGCAGCTTATCGGTAAACTGACAACTGAGTAACATCCAGCTGAAAAGGAACATTGTTAATCATGTTACTCATTTAGAGCTACCAATATTCTGCTATGTCCAGAAGCACACTGCTGGTGTTTGGTGTGCCTGCACCACAACCATTTCAGTGACCCAATACTACTCTCCTACAAGACAGATGGACTCTACAGCGTAACATTATATTATGTATGCATGTGAAACAAGCAGTTAAAGGACTGAATTCAACAGGAACGCCATTTGCGGATTCCCCACAAAACAATTAACATGGCAGTTTGTAAAATACAACAAGAAGCATAGAATTCTGCTGCCCATGCAATATTCATTTGCATCAATTTTGATAAGCTCTGCAATTAAATGATTTTTTACCCAATGTTCAAATTTAAGCACAGTCTCTGTGGGTATATATTGGCTCAAGGAAAACCAAACCAGCATCTTGCCCTGCCCTTGCCTCAAAACCACAAAAGGGACAGAGGGTGCTGCAACAAGAGAAAAAAATAGAATTCCTGGCAGCAAGACATAGAAAGGGAGACATGACCCTTAGCCCACATGCTGTGAGGTGAACAAACCAAATGACTTTGTGACACGTGCTAGCGTGTGTACTTTACCATTGACTTAGTCATCTGAGTCCTGCTGTCTGGATTTAGCGTTGTTTTCAATGGCAAAAGTGTTGGTTACCCGAAAAGCTTGTTCATTTTCAAAAAGCCATATTGCCAAAATACCCTTCAAAGTGACTAAGAAGATGCACAGGAAGAGCACTTTTTGCGTTTCCTTTTATTTTGAGAAATCTAATGTAATTGCTCAAAAACACGTGAAAAACTTCATCAAGTCACATCTCAACTTTGTATTTATATAGCAGCAGATCTGAATTTGAAAGAATGATATCACATGCATCACACATTAAAATAATGTAACCACTGCCCCAAAAAACGGTCCCTTACTAAAATCTTTAGTTTTGGTCTTGAAATATATTAGATTTTCTTTATGTCCTGCTACAATATCAATTAGCATTTTAAAATTATAAAGGTACCTCTTGTAATTGTAATTGATGACAGACAGCATTACAACAGTATTCGGCCAGTGATAAAGAATTAATTTTAATTTTCCTTTGCGAACCATTACAATTAGGCGTTATGGTGGTGGGAAAGTGGGGGCGGGGCATTTAAATGGCCAGGCATGGACTGTTAGTTTGATATTTCATGACAAAATATAGTTGAAGAAAGGCCTTGTGTTTTTCCTGCCGTGTGTATTGCCACTAGTAGCTGGAACTGTCAATATGAGGTCTATTTACATGTCAGTGGTTTTGAAGGTAGACACAACTCGGATGAATACCTTAACAAACTTAATATTTTAGTAGAAGCCCAATCAAAAAATGTGGTGCAGATTGTAAAAAAAGCTGAAAAACAGCGGACTGAAGCTGATTTAAAAACCAACTATGAGTTCAGCAACACTAGACTGCCAGGGAGACCAAATAGTTCCTTTCTTGGTGGATAAAAATGTCTTAAAAAAATTTAATCAATGGAGACAATCTCGAGGAGGATGTTGTAACACCGTTAAATGTCAAGAGGTGAGAGACATCTGTGTGCAACTTGAGTTTAAAGATGGCACACATTTGCATGTATACCTAGATAGGGGTTTTACAACACGGAGCAAACAACAGGTCACGTCATCAACAGACTTGCAAAATATTTTAAAGGAGAAGACTCGTGTTTGGTGAAGACCATAGGTTTCAGACTGCAGGCAGTCAATGGTAACTATTGCAGTGAGAAGAAAGTGTACCTGTACCTCTACAAGAGAGCCTCAGTTTAATCTTGACACTCATCCCTGGCATTAGCTCATGACATTTCCAAATACTATTCATCCTGTCATACTTTAAATCAAAGTGGCATAGATACATTTATCGCAGCAATGATTCAATCCTAATAAATTCAAGCAAAGCCCAGTTCATGTGCCTTCCAGACACTTAGGCGAGTTGGGGTTGAGGTTAGAATATTTGAGGTCCGATACATTTTAGTAGTGTGATGAATAGAGGATCACTTCTGGTGACTTTCTAGGACAAACCAGTGGATATATCAAAAAAAGTTAATTTCCTTCCATGAGCTCATGTGAAACCTCACATACATTCTTTAGCAGAACTTCCAAAATAATGGCACAGTAGAGAACATCAAATTTTACCCGCAAGTGCAAGATGATCAACCACAACATGAACACCCGCGCCAACAAAAAAAAGCATTGTTTCTTTAACCACAATCAATAGACTTCTACAAAACGACACACATGTCCATTACTTCATAGTGATTCTAAGCAAAAGCCTACATTTTTTGACGTCAACAGCCACAGGAATGCCACTGGATGGATTCTTTGGCAAAACTCTCCAACAGCCTTAGTTAAACAATCAGACAATGCAAAGAAACATTCAGAGATAACAGTGTACCTTTCCTGGAATCTCTCTCACTCACAACCCCCCCCCCCTCATTTCTTTCTCTACTTGCGCCCTTTTAGGAGGGGGGATACAGATTGCCCATGTCCCATTCACTTGCTTGAGCAAATAGTAGTGGTGTCCTTTGGTGATGAGGCATTCGGGACACAAGTCGTAATCTTACTATGTTATGCAATGAACCAAACATTTTCAACATGCTCTTTCCACTCCGTTTTGGGTACGGTGTCCTATCTAGTATACTTGCCATGGCTTGCCATTAAGTTTTTGCTAGAGTGGCACAAATCTAAATTATCAGTGGTGTTATAAATACAAGAGAGTGTTAAGTGATGAGTTGCAGCACCCATCGCTTGATAGAGTTATTGATATATGTCTTCTTTGCCACAAAGGTTCGCTTCTTGACGGTCAGGGCTTTTTTGATCCATTCATGGGGCCTCTGAATGAGTGACTTCATCATTGGGTGGAGTTTCACATTGGAGGTAAGAGGACAGTGTCATGTGCTGAATATGTGATTTGCTCTTAAGCATATCCATTCTGACATGAACAGGCATGCATACACTTCCTACAGGTGGGCAATACTACTGTTTTCACTGCATTCACCAAAGTTAGTGTATCTACCTTCAGGAGAGGTATTCATGCATTGCACCTGCCACACTTTTCTTTGTTCAGGTTAAGTCAATAGGTGATCACTATGAAAAGTCAAAACACACAAAGGCAACAGGGTTTTTTCCATTATCTTTTCATTGGATGGAACATTTGAATTGTTTGGGGGAAAGCAGGGCAAAAGCTAATGAGTATATCTGGACTGGGGGTCCTGCGTATATTTGTAGTGTGTTTCCTCCATTAATTTTTTCACCAATGGGGAGTTTATGTTGTACCTGGTACTCCGCATGTGTCCATGGACCGAAGTAAACATTAGGGGATGTTTTTGAAGGGATTCAAATTTAATTTAATTTGACAAAAATTTCCATCCATCAATGGTACTACCTATCTCCCCTACTACTTCAAAACAGCACATAATATTAGCCTCGGTTCAAGGTTTTCACAAATAGAGGTCCAAGTCTTGTCCTCGTCTTTATTAGGCTGCCCAAATGTTGCTTGCTGTTTGAAATATAGAATATACAAGTAAACAAAATGCATGCATTTTGTATAAGTGTGAGTATTTACCTAATACAGAGAATATTTGAAGAACAATGACAAAATGCCTACATTTCTACACAGAAACATAATAAACATTCATTATATATTCTCATTTTGTAATGTAGCAAGGTTGCTGTAAGCAGTGACACAAAAAGTAGCATCAGCTGCCTGTTGTGTTTCTGGACACATTGGCAAGAATATTGGCAAAATAATCTGCGAACCACAAGAAAATCAATGCCAGTGACTGATTAAAGAACAAAGACATTTGGGTAAACAAAGGTCATCCAACTTTGTCTGTTTGGAGATCATTTGGATTTACAGTCCAATGAAAAAGGGAGCAACATGAACTATAAATCTGTACCACTTTAAACTATATAGCTTTCTGGGACACACTGTAGAATAGGATAACCAAAGTCCTAAAAGGGTTAGTGGAGCATGGATAATACAGACTGTATGTGGTTTTAAACACTGTACTTTTCACAAACAGGTCTGTCTCCATGCCAAAATGTGTGCCTGAAATGGTGGGAGGAGAGCTTCAAGCAAGGCTTACCGCTGTATAATTGTCAACAAAGTCAACATTTCAATGATTTGGGTTTTAAAAAGGATACAAGTGGTGAGTTGAAGGACATAAAGGGTATTTTTGAAAATTGCAGCACTGTGTATGCTATCGTCTAACACGGTTTCAGCAACAATCAATCACATGATAACCAGTGGGGTAAAAAAAAAATGTCTCTCTTTAATTTGGACATAAAAGAAAACTCTAACAACCATTCATTCAAGTGGAAGCAAATCATTACATAAGCAAAATAAAGAGTGAATTTATTCACCAAATCACCCAAAACATGCTGGAAGATCAATCAACATATTTCCAAATCAAGCTAGAGATGCAAATTTTCTGCTTGAGAGCAGTCGGCATTGGGAGAAAAAGTCTTGTGAGCTCACGAAGAAAAAGTGATACAGGCTTCTCCAATTTGACACAACCTCGGGCGGAGCTCCTGCATGGAAACCGTACATTGCTTTGCATAGGCAAAAACTCAAATGAGCACAGTTGGTAGATGTCAAAAAAGTTTTATTGTGTGAACCTGGGGCTAATATAAAACATCATACACACTCGTACCAAATGACCTCTTTAAAAGATAATCACATCATTGATAAACGTGTGAAGCAGCAAGGCAACAATTAATTTAACATACTGTATGTGGGATCACTCTCACACAGGCGCGCACAAACGCGCACACACACACACACACACACACACACACACACACACACACACACACACACACACACACACACACACACGTAACTTTCCTAAGTCTTGTGAAGTTGCCAGAGAACAATAAGAAATGCCTCTGACTTCTAAAATAACAGCAGAGAATAAGCCAATTATCGAGGCCAATAGAGTAGGAAACTACATCTTTATTCAGTAAATCATATTGTATATTCTTCTCTCAAAGGATAAGACTACATTTTTGTCCGGAGACAGGCCAGCTCAAACCGCATGAGTCATACCTTACCTTTTAAAAGACAATTTTGAAAGAAATATTTTCTATCTCCGTAAAAAAACATTATGCACCATTCAAAATTAAACAAAATTAAAAACGAACATATGACAGTTTGTGGTCAGATATGTATAAAACATTCAACATTTCCATTACTGTGACATTCCGAATAAGTAAAATTAAGTCCCAAAATTGAATGAAAGAAAGCACAAGTCAAACAACCATAAGGGGTCATTTTTTGAATGAAAAACAGAAATTGGGATATACACTAGGGGTGAAGTCTGCTGACACTGTCCAAGCCACTTTCCCCTTGGCAAAACAACTATAAAACAATAAAAGTACAGGACAGGGAAAAATGAACACTTGGTCTGGTGAAATTCCCTTGACAGACCAGAATACAGGCAGGAAAGACAATCAGTTGTTCTCAAACGAGAGTTGACAGGGAGGTACATACATCTACTGTCTATCACGTTTGCTGGTGTGTTTGCCCGCCTTAACTGAACAGCCAAGCCAACAACAACACTGAGAGGACTTGGGCTGCTATCAAACATGACGCCAGGGCTGTTTTCAAAACCACACTGGCTTTAGATTTACATCAGAATGTTCCATCCCATCCTCTCCAAGCAAACAGCAGCAAGATTTTGGGAGAACCAGTGATAAAACCATGAGCTCAGTCAATGCATTCCAAGCCTTGAACAAGTAAATAAATGCCCCCTTGTCATGGTTTTTGTGTGAGAAATCTAACCCTCTTATCCAACCCTTGGCTTGGAAAAAATTAGGTAATCCAACCTTACACCTCAGATCAGATGCACTTCAGGGTGTCATTTACTTTGATAAGCAACAGGGAAGTAAAGACGAATAGACATATTGTAATAGGAAATCTGGTTTGTGCACACTTGAGCACGTGGCAGACAACCAAGCACAAGAAGCACCCAGCTGGCGACAGTCCAAGCCAAATTATAGAAAAATGTGCATTTGTATCCCCCTGAGGTGTCTCCTGTGGTTATTCGCCTGAGACACACACAAACAGACTGAATGGGCAAACAAGAGGAAGAAGCGTCTGAGTCAACTAGGGCGTGCGGTACTTAAAGCAGGCTCATCATCACTGGGCCAAATAAGCTGAATCTGATCATTGAAAGAAAATACAGGCTTCAGGGAATGTTTCAGTCATGTGAAGTAATGGATATGCATGAACCTCCAAAACAAAAGGCTACTGTATGTATAAGAATACACGCCCCCACACCCCAATGTCTGGCAGTTGCACGTTTGCTTTGGTGCCTTGCCTGTGACTTCTGTACAGCTCCCCGACATACCACACACTTTGAATATTTTCACAGTTCCAGGTGGGTACAGGGCAGGTTGAATCGGCCGCAAGAACCTGAAGTGACACACAGATCAGGTAGCTTCTATCATCCTAGATCAATCGACATCATGAATGCACCCATTACTATTATGGCAAAGGTAGCAGACTGTGTATGTGTGTGGACGCGGAACTGCTGCTTTGGTGCTTGGGGGTGGGGCAACTCAGCGTGTCTTTTAACTCTAGTCTGAGCCCCTGCCACCATAAAGGTCAGCGCTTCGACATCTGCTGCTCTCTCTGAACCTCTCCTTTCATACAAAGGAAAGCGGGGAAAAAGAGAGGACCCTCGGGAATGGACGTACATACACACATAAAAAACACACAGATCCACTTGTATGTCATGGTACTCATACTTTTCCATAGACACTTCCATTCCTGATCCTGATCAATACTGACTCTTAGGTTATTCAATGCTTAAGCCAACAAATACATGAACACACAGTTTGTGTATCAAGGAAAGGCTTGCTGGTATCATTACGCAAGCACAAAAGCGTTTGGTTTTCGTCCTGAAAGACTCCCATCACTTTTTTTGGCAGTGGGACGTAGGGTGCTAAACAGAATTCTGTCCACCCCCAGGCGACAGCAAATGCTTAAGTGTGCTGAAATGGGCGATTCCTGATTTTATCATCTTCAAAAACATCACTGTATCTCCAGTAATCACAAACAGTGTTTAGGGTAGTGAATTAAAATTAGGGGAAAAAACAACGTTTTCATTTCATCTATTTTTCACCAACATTGAGAAGAATGGCCCAGAGGTATTCGTAGACATCAGCTATTGTGGCAAACTATGTATTTTTCTGAGGAAAATCTAGCTCTATTAAAAAAATATTTGTGTACTGTGGAAAGTGAGAGAATGCTTCAGATGCACACATTTCGACTGACACCAGTTTTTTTTTTTGTCTGGAAATAAATATACACACTGAAAACCTGTGATAAAAAAAAACAATGACCATCACTTGACATGGAGACCCTGTGTTTTTTCAAGTCATTGGATGATGCCATGAGTAATTTTGCTGACATCTTTAAAAAACAGTAATAAGTCAAGAAAGTGACATTTAAATTCATAAAAGGTTCGTTAAACCTATAGTGGATCTATCTTGTGATTTTCTATTCCTTAGCAGATAGTGTATAACTAATCAATCTTCTTCTTCTTTTCCTTTCGGCTTTTCCCTTTTCAGGGGCCGCCACAGCGAATCTACCTCCTCCATCTAACCCCGTTCTCTGTATAACTAATCAATATAGAATTGAAAAAGTGGCTTCCTTGAAATGCAATATTTTTTTTTCAGAATCATCGAATTCTGATCTGCTGCTGTTTAGAATCTCATGATTAAATAGTCTGACCATTCATACACTACATTGTGCTCCAAAAAAAAGTAGTGACGATAAACATATCCTTTCAACTAATGACTAATTTCATAAGACCATCACTTTCACACGACCAAAATGCTAACATTATGATGATTAAAACAAAACAGAGACAGCTATGATATACATGCACTATCATATGCTGGAAAATTTGAAATAATATACATCTAAAAATCTATAGACAGAGTATCATAGCAGCCATATGCTTAAGAGTCATTCCTACCAAGCTCTTTTTCCCCATATGAGGGGTGACAAATTATGTGCTTCCTCTTAAACGCAAATTCACTGAGATTTCTGGGTTAACTATAGGGATACTCACATTTCAAAAAGCATAATTCATCAACTTCTAGTCTGAGATAATGCAAATTAGACACAGACCATTCACTGGATTTGACAGAAGTAAGTTTCAGATTTTGTACTTTCAATTTGATAAGTTTTGACATTTTATCTTGGCTGGCCCATGAAAAGATTGGGTTCAATTCTCAAATGCAAACATTCTACTGTCCGAAATGCACTACACTGATGTAGCCTCCACTCCCAAGGGCTACTCTGTCTTAATGGCAATAGCTACCCGCAGAAAATAGGACAAGAATCAAACGTTACTGAGAATCACTTTACTGAGGAGTAAGCCTTACAATTTTTATTTTTTTTCAGAGGAGCATATCATTACAGCAGCTACTACTCTAATCAATTTTTGAACTTATGTTCATCAGAGGGCAATTTTGTGATGGAAGATATTTAGCAAGAATTTTCTTTTTTTTTTTACAATTACTGCAAAAGAAAATTTGAGAAACTAAACAAAAATGGCTCCAACTGAATTAAAATTCGAAGGGCAAAAAGTGCCACCCCATTGTAAAACATGGCCGACAGCTAAACCCCTAAACTTCAGAGATTTGGATGGCCGTAGCAATCAAATGTCAATACTAGGAATGGGAGGAGGAAAAAGAAGAAATTACTTGGTATTATGATATTTTGTTGGGCTACACTGGGTGTTGTAGATATTACACACACTATATTGTATATATACATTGTGCAACAGAACTTTCGGTTATAATTAGAAAAAAACATACAATTTTAGGAATTCAACAGTTTTCGGGAGTATTTTCTTTTGATACCTGTGGCAGCTTAAAAATCTAAAAACACAGTTTGTGTTAGAATTGTGATAATATTTGATTGTTAATTAAAGCTCAAACGAGCCACAGTAAACTTGTGCTGATTATGGTGCCCCCTGTGGCCAATAGTAGATTTACTGGTGCCCTTGATCTGTCTCGCAGTTGAATATATTTGAAATACAAAGTGAATAAATGATGCACGTTGCAACAGTGTTTGAAATACAAAGTGAATAAATGATGCACGTTGCAACACTGTCAGACAAAGCTCAACATTGCTCAAGACAATCTAAGATTACCTGAGCTGATAATCACGCAAAACTTTACTTCACAAATCCTGGTAATGTTGACACCACATAAAACCAATAATCTAAAGATAAAAATTAATAACATGTCTACGAGAAAGACATCTAATTCAGGATGAGTTTGTAATTTCATCTGATCCAGCAATTCTGTCCATCTGCAGGGGGAGCTTGATTTCACTAAATATTATTTCCCTCATAATTCTTTCCAGTCTTAACCATAGTTGACGTGTTCCCTACATTTTGCCAGACCAGTTAGCTTAGCCTGGCTCTGTAACCTGTAACAAGCATTGTTGTCTGAACCCCACTATATTTCAACTCAAACATATTCACCCTGATTCAGGACAACAGTCGAAGAACAACGTACAGCTATTGTTTGTCACCATAATCCTGACAGAGTAGCTTTTCTGACTCGTAACATACCTTCATCACTGTAGCAGCAGTAGAAGCTAGAAACAAAACACACAAATATAGAGCAAGGTTCCGGTAAGAAGTCGAACTGCTAGATTTAGGGTTTAATCGAACTAACTAGTTGTCTATTCTTATTGCATCCAAACCCACTACTGTTAACCGTAAAAATGCTCAAACACTAAAAATCAAAAGCAACATTTTTTCCGCCTGCTGACATCAACTGACAAAACTCGAAATGTGTCTTAGAGTGTGCTGTAAAATGTAAAACTTTGTATTTAGAAAGAAGGGCTCGTATATGGGTCAGATAGAGGGATTACACAATTTACAATGGTTTAAAATGATTTTGATACTTTATGTTGCTGGTTGAAGCCTTGGGCAATTCACGATACTGGTCATTAAAGGCTACAATGTTAAAATAAAAAGAAGGAACTCAACTGAAACAATTGTCTTACAGAGGATTCAGTGCTATTAAGAAGCCCATCATCAGTGAGGTTCTGTCAGTAATATCGCCAACCATTCGTGTGAACATGAGCTAAAAATGTTGTGTTAAGCCTTTTTCCAGTCAAGCTTGCACCCCCTCCACTTAAAGAATGACCCGCCCCAGCTCCTTCCCCATTTATAAAAAAAAGACACATTCAGCTAAACACACATATAACTACAGATATCATCAGGACAGGTGGTCAGCCACCCAGACCTGACCTTACTGCCCTCTCACATGCTCAATCCCTCCCTCTACCTCCCACCCCCTACACCCCCCTCAACTGAAATCAGTTTGTGTCTGCTGGAAAGCCCCAAGTGAACATGCACCGCAAACACCCTACTGCTCTCTTTCCCCACTTCCCTAACTCCTGCTACTATGCACACACCTTCAACAAGCCCCGCAAATGTCTATCACCCACTGAGCTGTCTGCACGGATTAAAGCCTCTGCAGTGCAAATATAGGTTTACTACTGTGAAGGCAGAAGTTTTTACAGGGTTTGCAGAAATGTTAGATATATCTATATATGAATCTATATATATGAATTAAAAAAATACAATCATGGAATATATATACTAACAGTAATAAGGAAAAATACCTTTGTAATGTGATGGCCTGTTCACAAATAAGTTTGACAATATTAACATAACAGGGCAACCTATTCAAGGATGTGGCTGAGAATTATCACGTACTTGTTATCTGTCCGCTATTACTGAACAAGCCCTGAGAAAATGTAATTTATCTCACAGCTTAAAGCATTCATTTTTACTTGCTTCAAACTATTTCAACACTTTCTTTCACACAGCTATTTATTTCATATTTAAAGTCAGTGGGGGAGCTTTTCAATCATTTTCATGGCAGCAGTTATTGCAGTTAATACCTGATGAGTCAAAATGATAACCACATGCCTCGGGTAAATTGAAGCTCTGAATAATTCCTGCGAGATAATAATGTTATGCTCATGGCTGCGGGTGTTTATCACTGATTTTTTTTTTCCCCTTAGATGCACTTCGCTTCTATGAATAACAAGAGTCGGGACAGGGTTTTCTTATTCAAACGGCAGATGAATATTGGTGGCAGATCACTGTCAGAATAAGGAATGCTATTTCACAGAACTGTAGTGTTAGAAAGCTGTAGTCACAAAGTACTACGCTATTCGCTACATGTGGTGTGCACGGTGACTGGGTAACAATATTAACTCCGTGTACGCGGTGAAAACCGGAAAGTATCTCATCGCCTCGCGAATTAAGGTAGCATTTTAAATCACTGACTAAAATTATGTCTGGGTAGCAGCAACGTGTTTTCAGTTAGATATCGCTAGCTGACGTCCATTATCGGACAGCTAGCTGAGTTAAGACGTGAACGTCCTGCCTGGCCAACTGGCGAGCACGTTTACAAAACAAACGTGGGACCTGAAATTAGAGCTGCCATAGATATGATAAAGCAGCCAGAGAGAAAAATAAAACTGAAAATGTGAAACAAATTTCTTCCGGATACATGGCTAACTGGACGTATTGGACTTTCTGGTTAGCCTGCTAGCTGATAGCTCGCCGTTGTCTGGGAGAAAGACCACCGAGGGTTAAGTATCACGTAGCTGGGGCTAGCTCACAAAACACTGCAGCAACAGTCAGCCCAGGCAAGTAAGGTTTACTGGTGAAAGAAAGACACTCGCACGGAAACACTCTGAAACAAAGAAATGTCTCAAAGCGACTTTAATGACTGGTCACAACACTGTACTGTGCTCACCCAAGAGCACATGGCCAAAATGGAGCAATTTAATGGTAATAACTTGTATTCACTTAAACTCCGCTCCCCACCACAAGCCCCGAATCTCAGACTCACCCTGTCACAACAGGCGCCATCTTCCACAAACTCTCACCAAAACTCCAATACTCGCGATATCCTTTCTCTCCCACAGCCCAACAATCCGCCGAGACAACAGAAGCAGAATGGAGGTATAGGGACGAGGGAGACGGAGAAAGGGGGTGGGGGAGGAAGACAGTGAAAAGGGGAGGCGGCGGGTAGTAACAACAGCGAGGGAGAGAGAGAGAGAGAGAGAGAGAGAGGGAGAGAGAGAGGGAGAGAGCAAAAAGGGCAGACGCCACAACAACAGGCGTGGGAAACTTCCGAGATCACGCGAGGATTGGAAAACTCTCACAATAGGAAAGTACAGAGGCAGCGCGCTGTCTCGCGAGACACGCGCAGAGTCGAGTAGTTGTTTATCTAGTGGCGCTGAAATACTATTCCCACGTGTTTACCGGGTAATAAATTACAGCACCTATCAGGCTGGAGGGGGGAAAAGCACCAGTGGCAAAAAAAACCCTCCGTTTTCCCAGGCTCACACATACTTGGGAGCATACATACTGTCTCCTGATATCATGTTAACAATATTAAACGGAACAGCTGCGTATTATTGCAACTAAAACGTCGCTTCATTTCACAACATATCCCAACGGTGCAAATACAGTGGAAGATTGTCATTTGGGAAAAGCACTGACTAAACATAAGAGGTTGAATTTGTGCGGTGTTTTTGTGCACCGAAATCATCCAATTCCCATGGGTAACATAGGAGTTCCTGTTTAGAATGTGGAAACAATGGTGTGAACACATGTGAATGGGCCATACAGAGCAGATTAGTGCATTGCCGTCTCACTGGGGAGTCCCATGACCACCCTCCTCATGGCCCAAACCTCAGTGAAAGTACAAGGAAGGCTATTATTTAAATGATCATGCTTAGAACTGTGGCATAGGCTTTATTAGCTTACTTCTTTGAGACTCTAATTTTCTCCCTGAAACCATAATGCATTTGCAAAGGTCTGTGTGACAGATCAACGTAACAACAAACAGGTCAAGTCATTCTTGTTTATCTGGGAAGGGTCAGAAAGCCATAAACTTTCATGTAGGTCTCCAACACCAAGAATGTTGTTGCCTTTACAGCCTTCATTTAAATCTGTTTGGGATCTTTGTTCACCTTACAAGTGATTTCTAGCGGGAGTTTTTCCAACTTCAAAGGAAAAATTAAGGCTTTTAGACCACACCGGGGGTAAGTCAATGTTCTCGGTTGTTAGGTTGTGTGTGTGTGTGTGTGTGTGTGTGGTGGCGGTGGTGGTGTTTGGGGTGGGGTGGAGGTGGGGGGGGGGGGGGGGGGGGTGCCCCCCGGGGGTGGGGGGGGGGAAAAAAAACCCCTTGGGGGAAAAAACCCCCTTCTCC
>CAAKHD010023663.1:115408-127900 GCA_901007705.1 Fistularia tabacaria
TTTCCACTTACAAAAGAAAAATGAAGGTTTTTTAACCCCCCGGGGGGGAAGCATTTTTTTTGTGTTTTGGGGTTTTGGGGTTTTGGGGGGGTTGTGGGGGGGGGGGGGGGGGTTTTGGGGGGGTGGGGTGGAGGGGGGGGGGGGGGTGATCTGCCTCAGGCTGTGTTGGAAGGGAAAAAACGACTCTTGGCTGAAAGAACCCCTTTCTACCCCAAAGACACAAACAAATGCAGAGTTCTATAGTGTTCACACTTTGGTTAAATGCATTTAATATTTCAAGCATTTTTTTCCCCATCTTACGTCAAAAAGTGCCAGAAGAATTACATGCAATTGAGCAAAATGTGTTTATCACCCCATTTCTAAGAGTTATAGTTGCAACATACTATTTGTATGGACACATTTACCAAACTCATAATGATCCGCCAAACTTTTCTTCATGGAACTTACATGTTAAATTGAACCTCACAGAAATTACCAGAGGGGATACATTTTGCATGACTCTCAAGCACTGAAAATACCATTGATGTGATGATGACTGACTATTGGAACTAGAAAGCCTTCTGCTATACAAATTAACAAAATCACACAGTTGTGAAGCCAAAAACAGTAAATTTATCATTTCATATGCAAGCTGGCTAAACAAAGATCTGCAAATGCAACATATTTAATTGGTCACTGTACAATGTTATAAGATTGCACAATTTCCATTTGTCATTAGTTTAAAAAAGGAGAATCACAATCTCCAAATATGCATTTGTATACAAATTCTGGCAGCTGTTTGCAGGCATCTCAGTAAGCAGGAAATAAATATCAGGCAGTTTTGACCAGTCCTCGCGGCTGTTTCTCGACTTTTGAACAACAATAAATACATGGATAATATATATCCGTACAATAGTGACGCATGTGGTTTGTCCAGTGCAACGGTGCAAGGGTGATGTCCTACAAAATAAGCCATATGAATTAAAGAAACACAGACAACAGACAACCGTTAATAATTATTTGAAGATGGGTTTAAAGCCCCTCTCAAAAAGTTAATTTGCCAGTTGTTGTGTTCAGCTAAGTCACCAAGCCACGGGTATGAGATACAACACTGGTATAATTAGCTCTGATGTAACTTACAGCAAGAATGGGAAAAACATATTATTTACTGAAATACCAAAATATTTCCTTCAAGTTACTGGAAATATCTCGACCTGACTGTCGACTTTGGCTCCTCCCCCCCAAAAAGCATAGGCTATTCATTCATCAGCTTTTTTATAGCTGGCACAATTTATTAATCTATTTATCTATTTATTCATTTATTTAGAGATTGGACCATCAACCCCAAACTCCTCTCCCAACCTATAGAAAAAGACACACCTCTGGGGATGAACTATGAGGGTCTTCAGGGTCCACATGTACGAGGAACATCCCAAAAACGGTTTGAAACAAATCATTTCAACAGCTGGAAATAGAATTTGTTGTAGCACTCTACTAATTATAAAAGGTGACGTAATAGTGCCAGTCCATAATGACATCACACTGATATTCTGTATGAAGGAGGATGACGTCCCTCCAGCATAAATTGTATAAATCCACACTTTTTATTATTAGATGCATGATTATTTTTTATGAAGCCTGACTGTTCTGCTATAAGGAAATGAGGCGGGGGGAAGAAAAGGAGAGAAAACAGTTGAGGGGATGGAGGTTTTGCAGACGACTGCACTCGGCACTCACTTTGAAGACAGAGATGAAGAGGGGCCTTTTCCTCACCACAGACAGTTTTTCACTTCTCTCTTAGGAAAAGCCAAGCAAGAGCCTCCAGTTACACTCTTGGTCGAATGTATAAGTCTCAAGCAGCAGCATGAAGGTGAATCCAGGAGACAGCCAGGAAAAATAAGATCTTGAAAAAAGGGGGAGGGGGGTCAGGGTTGTGCTACGAAGAAAGGATTAGGGACTTTTGTTTCTTTTTCAAAAATTTAACAGCAGCAGATATAAAAAAGTTTTATGGGGACACATGACTAATATGATTCTTTCCTCCTCTTTTGAGGGGCAGGGGGCAAGAAAAAACAAACGTCAATTTTGAATTAATGAACAGCATTGAGCTTCTGCAACTGCTTGAGTCTTATTAGGAGTAAGACCCTTTATTTTGATAGAGAGGGTGCCAATTCAAGCAATCATGACTAAGCCATAAGCTTCAGGTCTATAAATCCACTCACTTGACTGCTTAAGCTCCTGGCTTAGAGGGAGAGAGAGAAAGATAGATTCAAAGACAGAACCCCCGTTGGGGAGTGTCACTCACCAGTGTGTCATCTCTGCTGAGTTTTAGACCAGGCCTCTATATTTCAAACGACATTTGAGTCAATTCATAAAATGTATTGTTTGTCACCTCACACAGTGTTCTGCCCTGATAAGGCCCCAGGGATCGGTGAATGATAGAGCTTTTGTGACGGGTGGTGCACAGATCGACTGTTAAATCTCATAAGTCCTTTCTTTTAAGGGCTGAGCTGACATTGTGTGAAATTAACAAGTTTTGTTTCTGCGGTGCAGGCAGTTTTCACATCCAAGTCATCCTGCTAAGCTGAAGTACCACTTGTTCTTGTAATTATACATATAAAAAATTGGATATATATTTTATCTGCACATCGGAGGGGAGACAGCTGAAGTAAGAGAGGGAACCAATTAAAAACCTTGGTTCTTGCACTGAAAGTCATATATTTCCTGGGTGACAAAACTTCCCGAAAATATTGGACACGGGGGACGGACAGACAAAAATTTGTCAAAAGACATTTTAGGTCAAATGTTAAAGCAGATGTTGTAAGGAAAGTCCAGTTGAGTGTTGCACTCTGCAGAAAGTCAGAATGTAGCATGATATAAATCACCTCATTATCTTGTTCTCTTGACAGGTTCGACATGAATGATTTTGGCTTAACTTAAAACCCGATGGTACTTCCTTGAGGAGTCCGATTTGTTGTATTACCCCCCTTTGAAACAAGGTATACTTATCACTCCAACACTGGTCCAAGTCAAATAAGGAAGAAAACGAACCCAAGCTGATGAAAACGCAATCCGTCCAAAGAGCGCGACATTATGTCAAGGAGACGAGCAGGGAGATTTCGTCAGAAATTAGGGGGGTGTTATAAATAGACCGAGAAAACGGAAATGCCCATCAAAAGGCATTAAAAAATTGTTAAATACAAGTGCAACGCAAGATAAAAAAATTACAGAACAATCTGGCCGAGGGCTTCGCATCACTCAAAGGCAACCCCCTCCGAGCCAAAATTTCACTCGCAGCAACAAGAACATTTTAGCTTTCAACCGCTGCTAATGGGCCAGCCCAGCTCCATCTCTTCTGGCTGTTCTTCTCAGACAGAACCGGGGAAGAGCCACAGAAAGAGGGAAGGAAGTCAGACTGACTCAAAGGACGCGCGTGTGGCTGTAACAATAAGTGTAAAAATCAGAAATTAATCAAGTCTGGCTCGTGTGAGTCTGAGTTCACGGCACAGGGAAGGGCGTCCCTGTCTGTCCATTATGTCCATCTGTCTCGCTTTCCGGCCACACGGGACGACTCAGCGGTGGAAGAGGGCCGACAGCTTGATGAATGGAAGGGACAATGAGTCCAAGAGAGGCACGCCTTTATTCCTCTCCCGTTTGCAGTTCAAAGCACCACGCTTGTTTTTATAAAATAGACAAATCTTGGGACCCGAAAGATGTGACGGAAACAGTTTGGCCCAAAATAGTACTCCATGGCATGACAGCGGTGGCAACGAGCGGCTGTTGTGCGAGCTCACTGTTTTCGAAAGAGGTGAATCAGAGGCATGAGGAAAGAGACATTTCCCCTTTCCTGGATCTGTACGGTTCACGGCAAGTTCAAGCTGCCAAACGTATGTGGTGTGAGAACTGCACAGGCATGCTATTTGGCAGGCTTTCCTTGCCCCTGGATGAGATTGGAAAATGAGCAATACGATACGATTGCATTATATCACAGTGACTTTGTCCAGTTTCAGAAACAGAATCTGGCGGTTTATGACAGTAGTGAAAGTTGTGAAATTCTACTCAAAACCCCCCCCGATTTCTGACGAAATCTCCCTGCTCGTCTCCTTGACAGAATGTCGCGCTGTTTGGATGGATTGCGTTTTCATCAGCTTGATGGATCGCCAAGACTCACGAAATAAATTAGTCTGATAGATATCAGCAAAGAACACGCAGAGATTGTTGTAACAACCCCCCAAAAAAAAACAGGGTGTCGGGAGGGGTTTCGGGTTTGCAGTCATACAGATCCTCCAGCAGATGGTCAGTGCACAGCAGATTTACTTCTCATTTTCACTTGAGGGAAACCTTTTTCATAAAATGAAAATGAGAAGCAGTCTGGACTGACTTGGCTCTGTTTCATGTCACCATCTTTTCAAATCAATGTTTACTCCGGGGTATTTGGGTTTTTATTCAAAAAACAGAGCTGATCATGAGTCCAAAAAAATATGTCAAATGCATTACATTATTGAGATGGTAAAAGCAGCTTTGTGCCTCTGTTTATGTGAAATTCACTGAAAACGTGATGTTGTCCAAGTGGAATTTCTGGAGCCCAAATATGTTAGTGGTTCAAATGAAGTGATATCCCACATTTGTGGGCATCAAATGTTACTTTTTGACTTTCTGAATATGAAACACGTTCTATAATAAACATTTAATGGAAGAGAATAATGTCTGAAACTGTGGAAGCTCTGGAATGCCGAATATAAAAGGGGGTTATTGTAGTTGCATCACTCAAGTCCCTGTCTGAGACATCAGTGATATCTTAAGAAATTGAAAGCTGCTTTCAAACAAGTTTAGTGTTGGGGCGTGGGAGATTGTTTACTCTCTTCCCTCAGAGTAAGAATGGAAAAGCATTGGAGGAAAACATCTGCATTTTTGGGAAATGTGCTTTTGAAGAGTTATAAGATTGATACCACTCCAGTAAGCAGCCTGTTAAGCTGGGCTAAAGACTTATAAAACCACGCAAACCAAGCCAGGCGTCTCTCCACCACGAACGAAGGCGCTTTTCAGCACCTTCGTTTGCTGTCGTTTCGCCCTCAACCTCACCATTCATTTATTTATTTATTTCCAACAGAACCAAAATCACTTTTGCAGGCATCTCATTTTAAACCCAGAACATGCTCAGAAGAACAAATGCCGGGAAGAAGTGGCTGTTGGCTTGTGGCCTCGTCTGTTGTGGTCCATTTCTACTCTTCCTCTGTTCATGTTATTTGTTCTGTTTTGTTGACTTATTTGCAAGCTCAGAATGTATGCCATGACTAAGGCTGTCACAAAATATAACATTCACTCCTGAGTTGGCACAACGATGGATGCAAAAAAGTATGGGTGATTTTAGGGTACTGTCATGCCTGTTGGCAAGAGCGGCGAGTTCTTACACAGGAAAACAGACTACTAAGAAAAGGGCCTGATACAGTTGCTGATCTTCAAACATTTTACATGGTGTAAATCATGTCACGGCACCATCAGCCAGTGTTGAGGATAAGCAAAGCTGTCATATCCCGTTAATATTGAGATGTTGGTCTCTGTTGCAATCGCACCAATGTGTTGTATTCTAGGAAGCATCCTTTTTATCTGTCTACAATCATCTTCTTGTAGCGGTGAAACAAATAAATCGGGCTTTTTTGAATGCTGGTAAACCCTTTTTAACCTGAAAACTCTGGAGTTTTGAAAATAATGACACAAAAAAAATACAAAGTGATGTTGCTACCCAAATTGGGTTTTCGTATGGCTATCATGCGGTGGACGTATCTAAACCATCGGCAATTTATTCAACATGGATGATAAATAACAGACACAGACCACCTTGTTGTCTCTGCTTGCAAAGATTGTACAGCAAAGTTTTTATCTGAATTTGCAACTAATGTCAACATGTCAGGAGCCGGGAAGTTATCCCTGCAGACAATTCCACTGTCTGGTGATCAAGACCACATCAAGGACAGATGTTGGATGAGACTGGGAGGAACTGCAGAGCGGGAGGATGATTCAACTTCATACATTCGGTCTTGGGACTTCTTTTCCTATTGCAAAGGTTTCCTCCTAAAGGTTTTCCAATGACTAATGATCTTGCTGTCTTCCAATATGTCATTGTATTTGCTTTGTATTGATTCCCGGTCTCCTCAATTGCCTGGATCTAATGTGTTATTTTTAGTAACAGTTAGTCCGAGCAAATGAATTTCTGCTCTTTTTCTATTTTTATTTGCAACTAAGCAAACCACTGCAGGCAGTCTGCTTCCTCTTCCCAATGACATACACGAACACTCAGTGTACAGGAGTGGTCATGTGATATGCCTTTTTAGGGACATTTAAAGAGAACGGAGGTAAATTTGCAGACGGAGCTAAAATGCCTCCTCAGACCAAGATTGTCGAATTTTGGTTAAAAGTATTTACATAACATCAAATGGCCTAAAAGACCCAAAGAGTACCCCCTGTAGCTTTTTGTTTAAAATTCCATATACAGCAGGGGAGAAGAAAATGCAAAATGCTCCCAGACGCTCAGAACGTTTTGAACTTAAGTGCACCAATTTAGCTAGGAGAGGACAAACACATGAACTCATAGAATTTTTAATTGTAATAACATTCACTCATCCAGCTCACCATGGAATGAGCAGCTTTTTAAAGAAAACAACAATCAGAGTTCATTATTTCATTAGGCGCGTTGCGAGCAGTTTGTCATATCGTCTCGAAAAATTAGAAGGAATCAAATGTTAATAAGGAAAGATGCAATGAGGAAATGGAAGTTGATGTGTTTTCTGTTTTGGACGGCATCAGCGCTTACTTTGATGACTCAGCTGTGATGCATCCAGTCACTTTCACCCTGGGTGTGCTTCACTGGATGCATGTAACTGTGAGTGACATTTATGTTCCACCTCGGAAAATCTGAGTCGATGCATGCAGCCCGTGAGATCCCCGTGGCCCCAAACAATCCCTATTGTACGCGCATGAATCCTACCCTTGATTTATGGAAGCCATAAGGGGTAGAGGGTGAAAAAAATTCTTCTAACCTCAATACAAGTTTTTTTGTTTGTTGACAGGATATGGTTGAAACATCATCTTCTAAAGATTCAGTGTTGTGGTTGGCTCGGCCGGGGGCCAGTATTTTTGGAGTGTTTTCTCCCAGAAAAGAGCAAAAACTCCTCCAAAATTCAAACCCCTTAAGAGACTAATCAGGAACAGGGTCAAAAATGTCATAACAATTGAACTTCCAACAAAAGTAAAGCTCTTCACTTTGTGAAAACCCTTCTGGTGTATCCACATCCAGTGAACTACAAGGATACTCGTGTAGTTTGGCCCACCACCCCTGTTAATTAAAACCTCTCGGCCAAAACCAGTGAGGCCTCACAACAGAAGCGGCCTGATAGTGTTATAAAACCGACTGTTAATGATTTTTTTAACAGGAACAACTGACACTCTAGATAACATTGTGACAGAAAAAAAAGATCTGATCAATTTTTGTCCGCTTGACAAGCTTGACGAACAAACTGTCTGTGACCATAAAAATAATATAAATAAGATAGTTGTCTTTTGATTTATTTGGTCATGTTTGAGACTATAAATCTGCAAAGTTGACTTAATAGATTCTTGTTTAAGTACCACGAATGCAAATTCCTGGTTAACAATGAGATTATCTGACGAACGCCAAGACCAGGGACTTCCTATCAGCCAATCAGGCGAGACCATTGCTGTGTTTGGTTATGGTTAGACCTCAGGTCCCTGTGCGTCTTGAAAATATTCAGTTTTTGTTGCCATATCTGATGCGGCCATCCATCATGCAGTGTCAGAACCCTATTTCAGTTTTGAATCACACCTTAATTTAAAGGCATTTATCGAGTATGGAGTGTGTTTCATGTTCACCTCTTTGCTTAAGGGTCAACTCCGGGCAGGTATATCGGTGTCTAACAGTTAGTGAGGGAAAAAGCACATTCCCCTCCCTCTCCCTCATTAAATCAGTAACAGCGGAAAGAATGTCATCACTGAAAATGGAAATGGATTGTACAGGGTGACGAATTGGTGAATATTTCATAGTATCATATTTAGTTCATTATATATATTTTTCTTCTGGCAGCAATTTCAATTGCTACACAGATAGTGTTCAGATAGAGAGCTTTACTTTGTTTACTGTTGCATATTTGGCTAGTGGGGGTTTGGAGGAAACAAGCCACAGCCAAGTGAACCTCTCAAACCTTGACCTTTGCCTCTTTATTAACGCCCACTCTCCCTTTTCTTCTCACACACACAAACACATACACACACACACACACACACACACACACTCACACACACACACACAAACACACACACAAACACATAAACACACACACACACACACACACACACACACACACACAAATGAACATATTCACACACATACACACAATGAGAAACATTTCTGCAGCAGATGCTGAAAACAGAAAAAACAATTTCTGAGACACACAAAAAAAAGAGGTGATACAGTGCAAGAAACACACACACACACACACACACACACACACAGACACGAACACACATACACACGCCCACGCATCAAGCAAGCACACTCTTTGGCCGAGTGACTGCACCGCTGAGGCCGTGACCCTCCATGCCCCCCTCCTCTGCCTCCTCTGTTGCCCAGGCTGTCTGTCTGGGGGCCGATAGTGGGAAGGGAGGCGACGGGGGCGTAGCGGGTCAGGAAGAGGACTGGTGATTAGGATGGGGAAGGGGGCATACCCCTGACCCTATGTCCCATTCTTGGCAGCCACCCAGGCGCTGCAGGAGAGAAAGAGGGAGGCCCTGCAAATGTTTGCGATGAATCCACACCCACAGACTAGATAGTGGAAGTTCACATTCGCAACTGGGACACACGATCAGGTTTGTGTTGAACAGGAAACTGCGCGCACAGGAATAAACACAGCTACACGAGACGCTGCTGCGGTGTTGAGGCGATTTTCTGCACTTAACAAAAATCTCTCAAAGATTACCGTCACTTAAACTAGGAGTTGTAAGTATTATCACTATCATTTATGCTATATTCGATTTACTATCAGGTACAGTAATTGTGTTGATTCGCAGTTGAAATGGAGATGTTTCAACCAATTTTAGAGGGATTGCCGTGAAATTCCCAACAGACTTTTGTAATCCCCGGGGGATGAAAACTAATTACACTTGTAATTTTTCCTTCTGCCTTATCACGAGGATCACATTTGTCTTTGAGTGAAATTTCTCAACAAGTACTACATAGCTTTTCTGGCAGCTGTGTCAGCCTCATGATGAATTGTGATTTTTTTTTGCTTTTTCGTTTTTGCTATAGTGTAAGGTCAAGTCATGCAGATTTTGTATCTATATAGAGCTTAAAATATGGTTAACAATGGTTGCCTTGAAGTCTCTGTTGACAAGGAAAAACACTGGAAGAAACCACGGATTAATAGAAGGGACCTTCTAGTGGGACAGATGGAAATTAGGTGAATGCCACAAATATATGCAAAACACTTCTGACACTAATTTGGTAAATGTAAATCAGTAACAGTATGGGATGGAGTCCTACCCTGGGCAGCTTCTGTTGTCATTGGGTGGCCTCAAGTCATAACACCTCTTCCAACCATTGGACAAAGGGTGAGTGTAGATTAAATCATATTGATATTCCTGGGGGAAAAAAAACATGTCATAATATTGATCCATATTGTACATATTTTATTCAGAATAGAAGAGAACATTCCTTTAATCATCCCACAGTAGGGCAATTGCAATTCACACAGCAGAAAGTGGATAGTGCAGTAGGGGTAGTTAATAATGGACAAGAAGTAAGATATATTTATATCAGAAAAAATGGAAAAATAGAAAATGAAATAAACAAGAAATAAAAATAGAGAATATAAACAATACATAAACAGTATACACATGGGAAAAAGTGGCAACTAGCAGCGTACAATAATTCTTACAGCAGCAACAGTCATGGATGTCTGGGGTGAATGGATGTATGGTTGAGTGAATGAGTGAGTGACTGAATGAATGAATGAATGAATGAATGAATGAATGAATGAATGAATGAATGAATGAACGAAATGAAGTCTATTGAGAGCAGACCTGGGTGATAAACAGCAGCTGTAACAAAGGACCCGCAAAATCTGTCCTTCACACACTTGGGTTGAAGGGGACAGATATTGTAAATATCTGATTTTATCTGCATGATGTTAATGTATTAGCATTAAGCTAAAGGCCCAAAGTCCTTTGTCAGTCTTAGCCTTACTATTTACTTCTTGTAATTGTGGTACTCAGTAATTTACCTTCCCGAAGAATGGGTCACTTCTATTCATTCGTTCAGTCATTCATTCTCCTGCACTCAGGGTTTGCAGGGGGACTGGTGGTGAGTGGGTGGGGCGTTTTACTGGACTGCTCTGCCAGTCGATCACAGGGCCTATTGCATGTTTTTGGACAGAGAGGAAACGGGAGACCCCGGAGGAAACCTACACAGAGATGGGGAGAGCATCTAAACTCCACACAGAGGGCCCCCCAGTCAGAATTGAACCAGGCACCCCCTTGCTGTGAACTTGTTTATTTAGCCTAGACAGGAGAACTTTGCAAGTGTAAAGTTGTTTGAAACAACTCTAACACCATCTGTGTATCACATCATTAAAATTGTCCAGACCCAAAAACAAAATCCCAAACAAATATTCTGCCTCACTTCCTTGGCCTGGAAAAAAAATCAGCCTTCCATCTTTACAGCACCACTCAAATTTCCCCCAGTCATTTGGATCAAAGACTTTGACGTAACCTGAGGACCTTCCACTAAATAGCACATATCTGTTGTCCTCATAAAATCAGGACAATAAAATCAAAAGTGAGCACCATTTTCCATCTTCTCTCATTCCCACAACAACCAAATCCCATTTTCCTTTCGTATGCAATGCAACCTAATTTTTTTTTGAAGTTCTTGCAAATTCTTGCACATAACTGGCTTTGTGAAGATCTTTGCCTTTGGGTAATGTTTTGTTTAAATCATGATTGGCCACTGTGGTTTTTACATGGCAACAGGTTCCTCATTTTGACAGACCATTTATATGTACAAATTTCTGTGAAATAACCATTGTTTTAAATATATGGCAAATCACTCAAGTGACTATGATTTTGTAAAATTAATTTGTGTAAAAGTATATGAATTCATATATTGTCATTATTTAGTTATCCATAAAAATAAATACACGTGACCGTATCTTTTATGTTTATTTTACTGGATAAAAGAATGCTGTATTTTGGAATAGCAATATGCATAGATTCCCAATATACTATATATATTATGTATCATACTTAAATGTTTAAAGAAATCATCCCCATCTGCAGGCCATTTGAATATGCACCTGCAGTCTTGCATCTCTGCAAAGTGTTTTTTTTTTATTTTTATTATATCATTATAATTATTATTGTTATTAAGTTTGAAGAGCGATTATCAAGCCAATTCACCCTCAAGCCAGGATTTGGAGAAAAGCATCACATGGTGATAATGATTCATGGAAATCTCCTGCTAAAATGATAATAAATGTGTGGGGCACCAGTGAAAGGAGTTCTCCGGGGCCAAGAGCGTCGGTTTAATACAAATGAAAGCCCCAAACTGAGGGGAAGTTGTTTTAAGGATTTATTTGCATAGCTGGAATGAGTGACACCAAGTAACTGGGCTGAGCCTGCAACTCAGCCACATGAGCGAGTGAGCGAGGCCAGATAATAGGACAAGTGAGCAAGTGAACAGTAGTAGCGGCGTGAACAGACGGGTGAGGAAGTGGGGTGGCAGGCATTCAGCAGGGGAGCTTTAGAAACGCAGGTGCCTTAATTGTCCTCCAATAAAGCCTCGGCGAGTGGGCAAACCTGTGAATGAGTGTCTGATAAAAGGAGAGATGAATGAGGTGCACATGAATAAATGAATGAATGAATGAATGAATGAATGAGCAAACGAGTGCCTGGAAGAGTAAGCACACTCTGTGGGGAAGCTTAAGGAGATTGTAGAAGTAGTGAAAGACTGGAGGTGGGGGATGGAGGAGGAAGAGACGAGTAATGTGATGTATGGGTGGCAAGTAACAGAATTTGGGTAGGAGGACAGACGAGAAAACTGGGAGAGATGATAGGATGTGATTGAAGATGGGAGGGAGGGAGGGAGAGAGAGAGAGAGAGAGAGGGAGTGTGGCAGGGAGGGGTGCAAAAATCAGGATAGAAGTGAGGGGTGAAGGGGGCAGTTCTACGCAGGGCTGTCGCAGACAATGTGACATGGCACACGCTATTAATTCTGGCTCAGCAGAGAGACCCTGCCTCACCATCTGCTCAGGGTCAGGGGCGTTCGCTGGGGTCGGCGTCACATCACCCCCCCCCCCTGAACCCACCCATCTTCCCTCACACACACACACACACACACACACACACACACACACACACACACACACACACACACACACACACACACACACACACACACATACACACACGATCCTCTCTCCTGACACCGCCCGCAACACACACACCCGC
>CAAKHD010023663.1:145343-160343 GCA_901007705.1 Fistularia tabacaria
TTTTTTTAACTGGAAGCTGGGTTAAAAAATTTCTTAAAACAATTTTAAAAATAATATATTTCCTCAATTGTTTTTTTTTTTTTTTTTTTTTTTGCAGATTGTCAAATAAAAATGATGTGCGTTATGAAAAGTATACTTGTGAGTATCATTGAAGACAAAAGTTCGGACAGAGACAGTGACAAACGCTACCTGAGTCTATTAAATGATATCGGATTTCTTTGACAGCTCCCGCCGGCACATAGCTATCTTGTATTGAAATCCTCCCTCTCTGAAAAATACGCGATCCGTTCCACACTGCACACAGTAGGTAGCGGAAGAGAGGCAGACATCACCCTGCAGTAGTGGTGCATTAACTATCCAGAAGCCACAAGTACAAGTTGGTTTTCATTCTCTCTTGTATTCCCCCCTTTGCCCCGGAGCCAAACCACTCTTTGTGATACCTCAGCCTCTGTCCAAATGATTCATTCAACCATCCACCCACTAAAGAAACACTAAAACAAAGAGCGAACGCAACATGAAACAGCCTATACTTTTCCGACCGCATGCCTTTGCACGCAGACTAGCGCACACACACACACACACATACACACACGGTCAAATTTATGCACCCGTTTGCATACCCACAGCACAAAACAACAACATAAAAAAAAAAGAGTTATTTATACACCAAGATATACACACATATCAAATGATACACAGCCTCTATCAACACATTCCACATCGTCCACACACTCACATGCACCGGCCAGTGTTCCCTGCAGCGCAAAGGCAACACCTTTTTCTGCCACCGCAGGTCCCAGCCCACTTCCAGCTCTGACCTGAGATGACATCACTGCAATATATCGCCCCGTGCCCCCCGAGCCAATCCTAATCTAACAAAGGGCCGCGTTCCAACACAAATCATCCAACCCTGTCCTTAATGACAGGGTAGAGCTAAGTGATGCCAGGGGGCAGGAGAGCAGGAGGTACTCTGGTCTGGGATGTTGCCCATTCAGGATTCCTCCCTGAAACATGTGGTTTGTTCTCTCTCTCTCTCTCTCTCTCTCTCTCTCTCTGAATGGAGCAAGAGAGGAGGAATGGCTGGGTGCAGAGAGTAGTGGGGAGCAGGGAAGACCACAAAGGAAGCTCATAGCCCAAAGGGAGAGATCATTTGTAGCTCAGGTGGGATATGATTCTGCTTTTATCCGGGGGTGGCTTTCTTTTGAGGAAGGCATTAAATAGCAGAGGTATACCCTTTGGATAGAATCCGAGGATGAGGTTCACGCATGCAACTCAATCGTTTTTGCGAGTTTCCTACTGACATCAGTCCATATGGGTGCTATTTAATCCTGTGGTTTGGTCTAGGGTTATGCGCATGACAAGATGAAGGTTTATTTTTGACCCTCCATTGCACGTACAGATGAAGCAAGCAAATGTTGGAAATAATGAACTTCTTGAGCAGTTGAGGAAAGTTAATACGTTCCAAGACTTGAAAGCTTGTCAAATGGACATGATAGTACAATTTCCACACTCTTAGCTTCAAATTTGTCCTCCGCATCCTGAACTTACACAGTTTTAAGCTTTTTCGGACGGGTCTGACTCCACAGACTGGTTGGACCAGAATCATCTGAAGTCTTGGAGGAAAACCTCCGAGTCCACGTAATTCTAACTTCACATGTCTGGAGACAAAATGTCAAGTCAAATCAGAAGTTCTCAACACTGGTCCAAGTAAGTCGGGACGGTTTCAGTCTCGTGATGGAAAAGCTGAACTTAAATCTCCCGTCTTTGTGGAGAGTTTCATGTCAAGTCTCGAGTCTTAGTAAACCAAATCCCACTCTAAATCCAAAATCTTGAATGAGAAGGCATTTCACATGAATCCAAGTCTCAAGAGAGGAGACTTGGACTAAGTACTACTTTGTCTCCTACCTCAATAGATAAGTACAAGTCAAGTTAAAATTAAAATAGGATAATAGGTTCAGGTTAAGGCTGAACTTTGAAAATCCTGTGATGATCGTCCCGTCCATTCCAGTCACCGGACTGGTCCCAACAATTGAATCGCCGTCCATTTCCAAATGTTCAAATAACTTTATTCGCTCTCGCTCCGATCTAAGGTAAAACACATATCTTCTGACTGTAGATCTCAACGTAAATCACAGGTTCTCACTCAGCTGTCCGAGTGGGAACATTAAATCACATCTAAAGTCTGGAGCCCCGGAGAAGAGGATCTAGAAGAAAAAGGAAATCGGAAGAGGGGTAAAGCATGAATTGCTTTCACACAAATGCGAAAAGCATTCTCAAGTAATGTATGTGCCAATTTTGGGGGGGAAATTGGCTTGTTCGAGAGACTCCTTTACACCTTTCACCATCCTGTCCATAACTTGTTTCCGTTTTCACATCTCAAATCAACTTTTGGGGGTTCGGATGTTATTTTCCAAGTTATATCTTAATGCTGTCAAGTCAGAAGTCCGCTTCCTTGAGATTTAAGTCCCCGGAGATGACAGGTCTGCATGCTAAAATGCCACATATCAAGAAGTTTTCCGTGACAAGCACTGAGGGAGTGAGTGATATTTTGACTACAAGAGAGTAAATGTGATGAACAGATACGGCCCTCGCTTCGGCAGAAATACGTCGCTGGCGTTTCTGCTTGCGAGGACAATCAGGTTTTGATAAATCTGCTCTTGCGCTCAGAGCGATTCTGGTCTCTGTTTGACATTAGCCACATGTGAGCCCGCCTGCCTGGTGCTGCGCTGTAAACCTGTCATTGTTCTGGGTCAGCTCCCTCAGGATGTCCTTAAGGCCCACCGCATACCCACACACAAACACTCTGCAGCAGGATTCCTCCTCCTCCCTCCCTCCTTCTCGCCGAGGAACGAGCCAAGGACGGACAGCCTGTGTTCCGTCAAGGCATCCAAAATTCCATGACTTTCCCAGAATTCCCGGTCGGAGCCAAGTCATATATTCTGTTGTCATCTGCAAGGCCCTAATGAAAACCCACGGGGAAAAGAGGCTGATTGTGTCTGCTCGCCCACACGCCATTTGCACTCAAATGAAAATATACACTAAATATAACTCATCACGCACCGCAGAGGGTGCTAAATATCCATTAGAGCGCTTTCATTCCATCCAGCTGCTGGTGTGCTATAGGATACATGTTTGACTTACGGAATTAATTTGCTCAGTGTATAAGCCACTAATAATGGGATACAGTTCAACGAGCTGCATGAAAATAGCAGGGTATTGTGTGTATTTTCAACACTGTGAATCATACAGTCCACTTGCAGCAGACTGAACACCAACATCCAACAAAAACAAGACTCGGGATGTCATATAAGATCGTAATTTTAAACATTTTATATTTATCGTACATTTTATCCACGTTACCCGCTGTCAAACTGCGATGCAAGACCGCATGCCTTCTGCATTGGTCACAACGATGTCATTTCTAAAATGCTGCTCGGGGTCGAGCTGTTTATTTTTCACATGGTCGCAAAGACCGAGGGGATGTTAAGCGTCACGCCAGGAAACATGCTAGCCCACCGTGAATTAAAAAAAAAAGAGTGTCTTCAAAATGCTTTTGGTGGTTTTTAAAAAGCGAAACGCTTCGATTGGAACTCATTCTCGGGAATTAATGCGTCGAGTATTAAGGTGGCTTATAAATCACTCTCCCGGTCTGCTCTTGCTCCAGGTTTGGAAGAGCAGCATGATTGCTTGCAGCTCTGGCCCATTTTGTCAGTAATGTTGCCTAAATCAGCAGCCACCCTACTGTTTTAGTGCATAAGAAAATTTTAAGATTATAATAGGTCCGTAAAATGGAAACCTGCTATATAACGTGATTGACGGCCGGGCCTTGCACGGGCTCAGACGTTGCTGCTGTAATGGTGTGTGTTTAGGACAGCTGACAATAATGTTTCAATCAGTATGCATGTGTGCGTGTGTGTGTGTCTGTGTGTGTGTCTGTGTGTGTGTGTGTGTGTGTGTGTGTGTGTGGTTTTGTAACACTGTTAATCAAACAATTCAGAGTTAAATTTAATTGTGGTTTTCAAAACGTTGGTTCCATAGAATCAGTGGAACAGGGCACAATACGTTAACAGTGGAAAGACGGTCAGCATGATGAGGTCTATCCATAACAAAGATTTTCCTCTTCATTGAAAAAAGAAAAGATGGAGGAAATAATAACTCTTTTCCATCCTTAAGCTCAAGCTAATTGCTTAAACATTTCCTCCACAGATCCAAAAGTGGACAGGAGCCAAGCGACAGGCTTTTTGGCACTCTTTAAAAAACGCATTTGACAATTTCCTCCTCACCTCATTCAGAGGTGTTTGCTTCATCACATTTCCTGGCTGCCCGGCGAAGGCCGCTGACCCCGTTCGGCTTCGGCATGCGACGCCATAGAGACGACTTCTCCTTTTTACTGCGATTCGATAAAGATCGGTGAGAAATGTGAAGTGTGTGTTTCTACTCAACGCTTTTTTTTCCTTCCGTGTAGAAAAAGAGTGTCGCAAGAGTTGATAACATTAGGTTTTTCCATCATGCGGTGATTGAACATTTTAGCCCGCGTCCCTTGCAGAAATTGATGATTCGGCACATGCTATGATACTTTGCATCCCATCACAAATCTTTGTAGGCTCGACTTTGCAAAAAAAGGATCTCATGCTGAAGCAAGTAATCAGTATCCATTAGGTCAATGGTTCAGTCTGTACTGGCTTCTTTCTTTTGCTTTTTTTGGGACTAATTTATTCTAATACTTTTTAAAAACACATCGATTTCTAATTTAAAACTGGCTCGGAGGTCAGGCTGAGTTTGAACCTCTCTTGCCCCCCCAAAAAATCGCCAAGGAAATCTCACCTATGCAATTTCTGGAGAAAAAGCACGATAGAATCGTGAATCATTGAAAAGCCCACCTTTTATTTTAGATCACTTTAGGTGGTCAGCGCCTCTGCCTCACAGCCAGAGGTTCCCTGGTTCAATCTCGACCGGGGGCCTTTCTGTGTGGAATTTGCATCCTCGCGTCTTCATGGGGTTTCCTCCAAGTTCTCCGGTTTCCTCCCACACTCCAAAACATGCAGGTAGTTTATTGGAGACTCTCAATTGCCGGGAAGTATGAATGAAAGAGTGAATGGTTGTATGTCTCCATATGTTGTCCTGCAATCAACTGGAGACCTGTCCAGGGTGAACATCCCGTCTCGCCCAATGACAGCTCGGATCAGGCTCCTGCCCCCAAGCCATAGATAATGAATGAACGAATGAATAAATGTTTATTTGGACCACTTCTGTTCACTCAGAGATTCTAAATCAATAACATTGGGAAATGAAGTCCCAAAGTAAACTAAACTAATCTTTCACAGGCTATTGACAAGTAAAGATCCAATGTGTGATTATTTTTTTTGCAGTTATTTATGAGTAAGATAATAGTGCTAGTCGGCAGCTCAAAAATAAGCAGCTCTACCTGAAAAGTGCATGATATATTCTGCAAACAGCTGCTCTCTGCAGGCCCCCAGACTACAGCTTTAAAACTGCATTTCCTGGACGCCCCCCTCTTAAAGGTGTTCTTTAGTGTTTGTGAGTTCATGCTAGTTTGTTGACAAAAATACAGCAGGGCCCAGAATAGCACGATCCTGTTGTCCCGAACACAACAGTTGTCGTAATTGGAGTGAAATCCCAAGATGTTTTTTTTTCTGCACAGCGCTACAAGATAACACAGACACAAAAAGGCAGGGTAACCAGTCAAAACCCTTGTCGGGGGGATAAAAAGCCTTAGAAATTGCTGTCTCTGGGTGTTCCATGGCCAAATAAAGAATTTTATGTCAATGAATCAGCTATTAATCAACATGTGCCCCAACCTGTCAGTTGCACTGGAGCTCAAGTCAAATGATTTAATCCTCTTAGGATCCTCAAGAGTTTAAGAGTTAATAACGAGGTTCGCATCTGGAGCGGAACGTTAAGACCGAGAAAACCATCGGTGCCATCCTGAAAAGCCACGACGCTGGCGCAGGCCAACACAAGGAACGCCGCTGATTACAAGGTTGAATATTGTGAAATTCGCTACATTAAAGGTGATAATTTGAAATGACTCAGTCGATGTTAAAGACAAGCCAAAAACAGATTTTAAGAGGCAAATACGACTGCTTTTTTTTTCATGTGTCTTTTGCTGGGTGGCCAAATGGTAATAAAGACTTTTCCCTGAAAGAGTCTAAATTTCTCCAGCCGGCTCGGAGATGAGGAGAGACAGACCATCATTGCGTCATCAGACCTTCACCGTTGGCTGTCTATTGACGCAGCGTCAACTCAGGACTGACACACCACAGCAATGAGCTGCAATGCCTTCACGACCGGGGAAACAGAGATGCAACCTAAATAAACCATAATAATCTATTTGTGGTCCAGCTTCAGGCAAATGTGAACTTAATACAAAAGCGCGCACACACAATGTTTGGAGTTCCAGAAGTTCCACAACCACAGTTGAGTCCTCAGGGGATACTCGGTTCCTCTTTGCCGCGCTTCTTCACTTTCAATCCTGAGTGACAAAGGCACTCACACACCGACGGAAACACACGAACACACACCCACACACACTCCAGACCACACCGTCACTGGGGCAGTTTGCCTGGCCTGCCTGCTGTGAGCCTGGCCTTTTTATTTTCCCCAGATATTGCCTCGGAATTATACGATCTGTTTCTGTAGCCGTTCTTCATGGTACATTGATTTACACAGCTAAGCAGTGTATTGAGATGCGAAATGCAGATTCTTGTTTTCCGGGAGAAAACCAACACTGTGTTAGCAATTTTGGAGAATTGTAATCAAGTGATCATGTGAAGGCCGACTTGTCACTCTGCACTGCAATCTTAAGTGTTTAGTTTTTTTTGCCTTGTTTCCCTTTAATGCGTTCTGTATTTCTTTTTTTATTATAAACCAAAACCAAAAGTCTGAAACCAACCTCTCTCCGGTGTCAGCTGAGCCTGGCTCCTGCTCCGGCTCCCTGTAACTCCATACAGCAGGGTTTCCAAATTTTTCAGCCTCAGAACCCTGAAATAAAGGCACCAGAGACGCGCAGCCCCACGGAACGTTGCATGCACGTAAATTGTTGTGCATCCGAAACAAAAATGCATTTTAATTGAAACTAGAAATACTGCCTTTCGATCCGCGGACCAGCAACAGCCTCAGTCCACATCTGTCCAAAATCACATAGCAAAGACCTTGAAGGAACTTCATAATGCAGCAAGAGGTATTATTGCAGCATTTAACTTCTAAGAATTTTATTCACAGCATCCAAAGTGAGCTTGGCTTCAGACGCATTGTTTTATAAATATTTTTTTTTACCATCAGAATTGGCAACAAATCATTGCCTTTATTTTCACTTCCTTAAAAGCTGAAGAAAAAGGAATGATGCTACGAATGTAATCTTTTCTTCACTGATGTTTAAAAGCAAGGAAGTGAAATTGCCCTCGACAAATACTCGACACTTTACATAAATACATCTTAATAGCACCTTTTGTTGAAACAAATGCCCGTTTTTTTCGTCTGCGGTCGCCAGGAGGCAATTACTCCTCTTCAATGTTTTTGTTTTTGCTCACTTGTTAGTTTGTGTTTCTCTTTTTCTGCACTCAACATGGCAGGAGGCCGTTGCGCGTATTTTAAGCTTCTTCGCCGATGCGCCGGCTCTTTGCCCGGTCTGTCAACCCCGCTCCCATGACAATTAACAAGAAATTATCTGATGCACTTGAACTCAACCCTGACAAACTGTTGAGAGCGACTATGTGCCACCACTCTGACTCAGAATAGATTGGGGAGATTTGTGTGATGGGTTAATAGTTGGATAGTTAAAGCGCTGCTGAGGTGCATTGTTGAGTTCATGTTGGTTTATAGCGCTCTGTGACCCTATTCACTCTTTTATAGCGATGGGTGTCTGTCTACATAGTCAGATGAATGGGACGTTGGACACATAAAGGGGGCCAGACGACCAAAAAGCATAAAAGCCCGGTCCGAACTTGAGGACCGCTTCGACAGCGAGGTCGTGTTTGATATGAAATGCCACAGCATCGCGGTGATTCCACACTCTTAATTTATGGCAGGGAGCAGCAAAGAGCCAAGGGCCGTGCTGCACAACCTGTTACATACTTGCCAGGCGTTTAACTAAGAGACTGAGTGTCTTTCTATTCTGTGTGTAGGTGACGCGTCCCCTCAAGAATGCGGTTCTCTTCCTCTCGCCGTTCACTTCAATTTCCCCTCTGGTTGCTTACTTCACTCGCACAGCCGAAAAGCTGTCGCTTGAGGAATCTGGAAAACACCAGCGGGGAATGAGAGGAATTTCTGCTTTTCGTTTTTCCTTAACCACCCCCTCACCCCTTGCTCTCTTTACTTTGGACGCCTCTGCAGAGCCAGGCTCTTGAGTTTTCTCTTGTTTCTGAATGCAGCCCAACAATAACAACCTCTCATAAACAATGGGGCTTGTTGATTGGGGGGTTGAGAAGGAGAGTGGCCGTTTCTGGCCTGTGCATTTAGTTTCACTGGCAGCGGGCCTCTCGAGCAGTCCTGAAGGTCTCAAAGTACAGGCCACATCGAGGACTGAAAGATTTAAGGGTAACGTTAAAATTGCACCATCTCCGAAGGCCCATAAACACATGCTTTAGTTCTTTCATAATCTCTTTCTGGATCCATCTTTCCTCTGAAAGGACTTTGATGGACCAAACTGAACAGGGATGCTGGTCAATGTCAGGAAACCACAAGAGTAGAGGGAAAAATAGTAAGTTTTGGAATTCTCTGTTTTTACGGCATCCATGGACTCGTAAAGGGAGTCTGGATCGCATCGGCTAGCATTTTAAACAAGACGGCGGTGGAACTCTGCCCCGTCCTTTCAGCCTATGGGCAAAACACAAACAATCACATGCCATTTCAACAACAGAGCAACAGTTCAAGCCTGAGTCAAGGACCAAGAAAATGATAATGCAGAGTGATGTGTCCTCAAGTAACTCTCTTCTGTTTCCATTTTGGAAGATGATTACTGGACATTGTCCCTCATCTGCTGTACCTATTTTATGACTCTCAAATCATCTGAATCAAAATAAAATGTCAAAAGAGATTCCTTTGAGAGGGATGGATAAACAAATCAGTGGATTTTTTTAATAATTGCATACCAGAGCAAGGATGTTGGACATTGGAGAGATTTTCCAAAATACCCACGGTGCACTTACAAATCCTTCAACAATGCATTGCCGTGAGGTATCACAAATAGGAGCTTAGTGACCCCTGGTGGGCAAGCAAGGCCCAGCAATTTTTTACAACAATATGAAATAAATGGTAGAAACTTCATCCCATTTAATGCACATGTTAATTCACTGTCTCCTGCTATCATGTTTTATTAAATTGCACTGACAAGGCATTTGAAGATAGCCATTTTAGTGCTAAGAATTTTATTCATGGTGTCCAACACAGCACATGAAATAAACACATTCTTGACATCATTTCTCTCTTACATACTCTCACACACACACACACTCACACACACACACACACACACACACACACACACACAAGCGCACACAGAGTTCAGAGTGCCTGGAATTGGTGAAGGGTCAGCTGTCACCAGCACTCATTTGCCCGCAGACTTGAATGGATCCGACCATATTTTCACACCTGAGGCCAGAAAAGGAAGTTATGTCAGTTGTGTATCTGCACCGCTTTTAAAGGGATAGTTCACACCAGTTAATAAAAAGAAACACTTTCCTGTCTTGTCTACAGTTTTATTTATCAATCTACATTGGTTTTGGGCTCATGTCACCATGTTACAAAACACCCACTTCCTCCTGAGGAGCAGAAAGAACTGGATGGTATTTGTCTGGTTGTGCCCAAGAAAGAAAGAAAGAAAGAAAGAAAGAAAGAAAGACAGACAGACAGACAGACAGACAGAGAGACAGACAGACAGACAGACAGACAGACAGACAGACAGACGGACGGACGGACCAGATACATCTCTCAAAATAAACTGTATCCTGCAGCATATATTTCACTTAATGGGATCAATACCTCTGATCCCCACAGGAAAAAATCAGCACGTAGTTGAGCACAATTTAATCAAAAAAGTATGTAAAATAGTGACTATTTAATTAGAACACTTATTCATATTCTTCAGGAATCACAACTATCGACTGTATAATATGAGGCGTATAATTGTACAGCGCTATCATCTCACTAAAAGGGTTTCTAAAGCTCAAAATAAAAGCTTTATACCCATTCTCCCCTAGTTTTTTTTTCACCTGACAAGAATTTCTGGTGCCAACCAGCAAGGGAACAGGTATTTAAATGTTTAGACTTCTTGTCACGCACATCCCTATTGAGCTCAACAGGACAAATGCCATCCAGTCCTGCTGTATTAGAGAGCAGGCGTGTATCTGAACAGCCAAAAAAAAAACTATATTCAGTAAGAAGAAAACACATAATTCGTTGACTGCTTTCCTCCCTAATCGACAAATTGATTGATCTCTCATCATAAAGAGTAAACGAAGATACTCAATGTGCTGCAATGGACTGATAAAGAATCAAGAAAATGAGCTGGAATTTGACAATTCAAATATATTTTCCCATTAAATATGTGACGCAAACAGTCAAATGATTAATAACTAGCTATCAATTTAAAAAAAGACAGATAATCCATTGTTTTTTTCACTTCTGGGATACATAACCATAGAAGTGTGCATGTTTGTGTGTGTGTGTGTATGAGTCTGTGGTGGGGGAGGGGAGGGATTAGAGGCCTTTTGGACTTGTTCTGATAGTGAACCCCTAACATCTGGGGTAGCTGTTTGTCTGGCAAGCGCTGCCCCAGACAAATACAGTGAGCCAGTGCATCTGTGTTGGATAAATGCACCCCTGGAAGGCCTTGCTATTTAAACTTGAATACCCCCTCAAAAAGAGATACAAGAGAATCTACTGCATGTTGATAGCAATGAAACTGAAAACTTGAATGCACTTCTGCAAATAAACGCAAAAAACATTTCACAAATTAGTTTATTTTTCCCAAAAGCTCAAACAAATCCAAATATTATAAAAATAGGCTGTTCGAATATTTTGTCTCTCACCCACAGGCTGCACATCTGCCTGATTGATTCCTGACCTGTTCATCTTCTGGACTTCTCCTGACACAGAAAAAGGAGAGAAATATTCAGGAATAGATTATGTGCAGTTTACTCTGCTATCATTACAGTGTTCGGGTGAATTTTAAAATAATTTTTAAAACACATGTTTTTAAGACATGCATGTTTTCACAACATGAAAAATGCAAATATCTGATTGGGTTTTGAGGTGCTGTCTTTTAAATTTTATTCTCTGAGCTACAATCCCGGTTATATTTTCGAAATAAAATGTTTGATTCCAAGAAACAGTGCCGAATCCGACAGCGCTTAGAAGCGTCCATTTGATTGAAAATACATATGAGAGTCCTACTAGTGCACCCCGTTTTGTCTGCGCTGTCAACAAAGTCCAGCCAGGAAAATCAAGAGAGAGAAAAAAAAGTTTTCCACATCAGAACAATAAGTGTTGAGTTTGTAACGTTGCAAGAAACTCCAACTCTTTAACTGAATTTTCCTGGCACGTCCTGTCTTGTTTAACTGCATGTTTATTGTTTCGGAATAGTGGAAAAGAAACATTTGGGGCCGCTCTATGTGGACAAAAAAGCATTTTTCTAATTTGACCACATTTAGCAAAACAACTTTGAATGGCGTGGTTTTTTGTGCCCTCAGCTGTCTTGAAAACCAATCACTGAATGCTTTGGAAACATTAAACCACCCAGCTCACCTAGAGCAATGACATAAGAGAGAACAGATGCTGGTAAACTAAGACAATGTGTTAGCATTACACTTTCTTTTGCCGAATTAAAAAAAAATAGCTCACATCTAAATCTTACTTGAGACCAGACACTTTCAGTCACAGCTAAAAAAATATTGTGAGCGCCGTTAGCTACTTACTATACTCGTCTTTGTGCGTCAGCGGGTAGAAATAAATGGGATAAAAGGCGGCAGCAATCGCCGTCACGAAACCTCCAAATATCAAAACTATTTTCCTATTCCTTGCCATGTCTCTGTTGCGTCGGAGGGCAGATCCTGACCTCAGGAGGTTCGTAACTGCTTCCGGTTTCAAACGCGTTTGGAACTGTTTTGGGCCGCTTCGCTTTCCGTAGGGACACAAACGCTCTGTCGTCATTGTCACGTGATTGCGCCTGACAATAATAAGGAAGTAGTCTGGAGAAGTTATCCTATGCTGTCATACATAAACTCAGAGGGTCAAAAATGAGGTTTTTACCTCCTTTATTGTGTTTTCTCTTGTGCTCCTGCACAATTGTGGTGAAATGCGAGACAAGTCCGATTCAGACGTTTGTAATCCCTCACAGTCACATGGATGTTGGCTGGGTTTATAGTATTCAGGTGGGTTTTTTGACTATTTTTTTCAGATTATACAAATCTGTCTTGTGAAGTATGTTTTATCAAGCAATGCATAATTTGGAAAATATGTGAGCACATTTCTTATTGAGTGAGTGTTTTAAACAGGAGAGTATGCACGCCTATGCAGCCAATGTGTACAGCAGTGTGACGGAGGAGCTGTCAAAGGCAGAACACCGCAGGTTTATCGCCGTGGAGCAGGAGTTCTTTCGACTGTGGTGGGAAACGGTGGCCTCCGGCTCACAGAAGACACAGGTAAGGATGAATGACGGCGTAGGAGAGCCCTGTAATGACATGTTCAACAGACTCCCAGTCAAAGATTGAGCTTACAGATGTGTGATCTCTACAGTGAGACAGACATGGGATTTTCAACACAACGACGTGGTATAGATCGATGCATTTACATTGTGTGAGGCAAGGAGGCTGTTTCCACATTATTTCATCAAAGTACGCTTTTCTCATGAGGGACAAGCATTTATCAATCAAACTAGAATCTGGTTATAAAGAAGAAAATATGCTGTAGAATAGAAAAGAAATGGGGGGTCAATTTTAGTTGGCATTTTCATCACGTCTGGGGACCAAATTTAAATACAAATTGACATTTGGAGTTTGGAAAGTTGTCTTTGGAGTTTGTTCAATACTTTAACTTGTATTCATTCAATAATTATTATTGTGCTATAACCTTTTGACTTCTAGGTACAACAACTTGTGAAAGAAGGTCGACTGGAGTTCATCATTGGGGGCCAAGTGATGCATGATGAAGCTGTAACAGATTTAGAGGATGAAATACTGCAAATGACAGGTAGTGTTGGACGATTCCTGACCCTTTATCTTTTGTTATGATGAGTTTTGCGAGTAACCCAATGCTTCTCCACTCTTTTAGAAGGTCATGGTTTCCTTTATGAGACGTTTGGAGTTCGTCCACAGTTCTCCTGGCATGTGGATCCATTCGGCGCCTCTGCCACCACACCAGTCCTCTTCTCTTTGGCAGGGTTCAATGCTCACCTTATATCCCGCATTGACTATGATCTTAAGGAATCCATGCAGAGCAACAAGGTTCAAATACTACTAGTATGACCAGATGATGCCTCATGTACATCAAATTTTACTGTGGACTTTAGACTTTGTAGAATAAATTGTTTCATAAAGTACAGTTAGATTGGCTTTTGTATTCCACTTAAAAATGCTATCATATAATATTTATGTAATAAGATGTTTGATATAATCTTGGGGACATTGCAGTCAAGCAGTTCAAAGACAGTATGTGAAAAAGATCTGCATTTGTAACATTGAATTATTTTCCTCAAACAGCAATTACAGTTTGTGTGGAGAGGTTCTCCTTCCCTGAGAGAGCAGCAGCAGATTTTTACACACACCATGGACCAGTTCAGTTACTGTACTCCTTCTTACCTGCCATTTTCCAACAGGTATGTCTGCTAATCATACTGTTGTTTGGCTCCTGTCTTGTTCTTTTGTCTTATCTGTTCAAAGGTGATGCTTCTGTTAATCTACCTGAGCTGCAATGCCTCCTTTGGGTGTGTCTGTCCCTCTGAGTACTTTCAATATTTCCATATTCATGTACATGTTATTTGTGCAACAAAAACAAACTTTAATTTCATCATAAGAAGGAAACTTTGTTGGTACGTCTTAGCTCTGGTTTCTATTGGAATGGCGTTGCCTTGTTTCCTGACCCTCCTAAAGATGGAGTGTACCCCAACATGAGCCTGCCTGTCACCAAGGAGACAATCCATGCCTATGCCAAGACCATGGTAGAGAACATCAAGCAAAGGGCTTCATGGTTTAGGACTACGCATGTGTTATGGCCATGGGTGAGTCTATGCAAAAAGGCTGAGCACTGTCATTACATATCAAATATCACCTGCAGGTAAATTGATGATTGATCACATTTAAAAATCAATGAGATGTTATGTGAAAAATCAACAAGGAAGTTTCTAAAAATATTTGTCTAATGTTTATTTCAGGGCTGTGACAAACAGTTCTACAACTCCTCGGTACAGTTCAACAACATGGACCCTTTAATGAACTACATCAACCAGAACAGCAAAGATTTTGGCGTGACAGTTCAGTATGCCACTCTCAGCGAATACTTCCAAGCTATCTACAAGTCAGATCTGGTTTGGGAGACCCGTGGAAGTCAAGATTTTCTTCCATATTCCACCGGTAATAAATATCAAGCGGTAAAAACACATCAGAAAAGAGCACAAGCTGATACTCGCATCACTATCTCATGCTGTTTTTGCTAGAATCCCACCAGGCATGGACAGGTTTTTATGCCTCCAGAAATGTCCTGAAGGGGGTGGCACGAAAAGCCAGTTCACAGCTCCATGCAGCAGAGGTTCTTTTCACTAAATACAGAATCAGCTTCCCCGATGGACCAGTAGCAAAAGACTGGGCGCTGGACAAACTAAGAGCTCTGCGCTGGGCCGTCTCTGAGGTATCTTCTTCAAAAAAGATGTACTGAAATAAAATTTGTTACAAATAGTTTCTGGTGATACTTGAAATACATGCTATAAATAATGTTTATTGACTTTTAGTACAATTTGACAGGATCCTTGTCTTGGTTCTGAATGAAAAT
>CAAKHD010023663.1:162843-164631 GCA_901007705.1 Fistularia tabacaria
GATGACAATGGCTACCAAATGATGAAGAGGCTGTACAGGGAGTTCCCAAACAATACTTTGGCAAGAGTGAGTCTGCAGACTGTTGAAAAAAAACTTATTTACCATGATTTGAATTTGATCTGGATGGGAAATATATCGATATTTTAAATAACATCAAACAATATGGTTGATTTTTTTTTTTCCTGTGTCGAAAGGAAATAAAGAATTTATCATCTTAATAAAATACACAAAAGGAATGCAGCCTCGGGGGGGCACAGGCCAGTGTCTCCCTGAGCCTGTCCCAAACCCAGATAGATACAGAGGGATGCGTCAGGAAGGGCATCTGGTGTACAACTTTTTGCCAAAACCAAATATGATGCCCGGGTTAACAACGACCACCATTGGTGGCGATAACCTATAGGGTACCAGTGGAAAATTTGGCTACTGTGGGTCGAAGAAGGAGAGGAGGAAGGCAGGAAGGAGGAAGCAGAGAGAGGAGAGGAAAGGCAAGAGTCTGGGACTGAGAGTAGGGACTTTGAATATTGGGACGATGACAGGAAAAGGTAGAGAGTCAGTTGATATGATGCAGAGAAGGAAGGTGGATATACTGTGTGTCCAAGAGACCAGGTGGAGAGGTAGTAAGGCTATAAGCTAAGGAGCAGGTTTTAAGTTGTACTATCATGGTACTGACAGGAAGACAAATGGAGTAGGAGTTATCTTGAAAGAGGAGTTTGATAGGAATGTGTGGATGTGAAAAGAAAATGTCAGATAGACTTGTGAGTCTGAAACTGGAAATTGAAGGTGTGGTGCTCAATGTTGTGATTGGCTATATCCCACAGGTCGGATGTGAGTTTGAGGAGAAGGAGAAGTTCTGGAATAAGTTAGATGGACTGATGCAGAATATCCCCAGAGATGAGAGAGTGGTAATTGGGGCAGACTTCAATGGACATGTTGGTGCAGGCAATAGAGATGATGAAGAAGTGATGGGCAGGTTTGATATCCAGGATAGGAATGCAGAGGGACAAATGGTGGTAGACTTTGCAAAAAGGACGGAAATGGCTGTAGTGAACACTTTTTTCCAGAACAGACAGGAACATAGGGTAACTTATAAGAGCCGAGGTAGGAGCACTCAGGCAGGCTACATCTTGTATAGATGAGGTCATCTGAAAGAGATCATCGACTGCCAAGTAGTGGTAGGTGAGAGTGTCGCCAGATTGCATAGGATAGTGGTTTGTAGGATGACTCTGATGACAAGAATGATCAAGAGGAAAAAGGCAGAGCAGAGGACAAAGTGGTGGAAGCTGAAAAGGGAGGAGTATTGTATGGTTTTCAGGGAGGAGTTGAAAAAGGATCATGGTGGTCAGGGAGAGCTTCCAGGTGACCGGACACCTACAGCTAATGTGATCAGGGAAACAGGTAGGAGGGTACATTGTGTGTTTCCTTTCTGGAAGGAAAGTAGACAAGGAGACTTGGTGGTGGAATGAGGAAGTGCAGGAGTATATTCAGAGAAAGCGGTTAGCAAAGAAGAAGTGGGACACTGAGGGGACTGAAGAGAACAGACAGGAGCACAGGGAAATGCAGCGTAAGGTAAAGATAGAGGTAGCAAAGGCAAAAAAAAGGGCATGCGATGACTTGTATGCCAGGTTGGACAATAAGGAGGGAGAGAATGATTTATACGGGTTGGCAAAACACAGAGATAGAGATGGAAAGGATGTACAGCAGGTCCAGGTGATTAAGGATAGAGAGGGAAATGTATTGACGGATGCTAGAAGAGTGATGGGAAGATGGAAAGAGTACATTGAAGAGTTG